>VZTA01003755.1:96347-116645 GCA_013398855.1 Mohoua ochrocephala
ATACATGTATCAGAAAGAAATGAGAGCTCCCTTAATATCCATAGATACATGTTAGATCTCAGCACTGATATTTTAGGGAGCTAGATTAAACAAGTACTTGGAAGTCCATCTCATGTCTTTTCCTTCCACGGTAATGCGAACCAAGGGCTCAGCTGATGGGTAGATCTAAAGTAGGAGTAAATTAAATGTATCTGGCATTTATCCAGACTATTCCAAGATATTTTTTTATAGAAGATAAGGGGTGGGGGGGGGAAGAAAAAAAAAAAGAAGAGTTTGTCATATGAATGATGTGAACTTGCATGTGTACATAAGTTAAATACAGGCTAACACATACCTGGTAATTTGCTGCAGAATTATATGTTAGATTCAAAGGATGATTTGCACCCATACACTGCTCAGCTGTTACTTGATCATGAATGACCTACAGAAATCAAATCCAAGCTAGTATGTGGTCTTCCTTCAGTGCAATCACTTCAACATTTTTCATAGTGTGGAATTGGTCTATTTGTATTGCACTTTTCTTAGTGAGAAAACCTCGAGGCCAATGTTGCCCTAACTCCTTGCCCTGCAGTTACCTTTCCTGGCTTTGCTCCTTTCCAGCTGCGGACCAAGCTACCTCTGGAATTGGAAACACACATTACTGATGCACTGCTGCTGTCGTTATTAGCCCTATTAACAAGTGGAAGTTTCAGCACAGGGCCTTTCCAGAAATAACACAGCTACACACTAATTTGCACTATGTCAACATCATCGCTCAGCGAAAGCTACCTAAGGGATTTCCAGTGCAACATTTCACTGTGATTTAGAAGTACATATCTTGGACCCAACCTACTATCTTACATTCATTCCTCACACAAGGCACAGAACAACTTTGAAAATCCTTCCTTTGTCAGCCTGTGGGTCTGAATCAGCCAGCCTTTCCCTATAAGGTGTCTTGCAGATGGGTACTGCAGCATCATCTGCTGATGCTGCTGTGTGTGGCAGCTCTTTAGAGCACCGCATCTGAGTACTGCGGCATTTTCCCAGCATGAGCAACATGGTTCTGCACAACTAGAAATATGCTTGAAAAAAGAGGGCTGTGTTCAGTCAGATCCACAGTCCAAGAAAATTGATTGTAACAAAATGACGTACCAGTTTCAACACAGGACTTGGAGAGGTCTCTTGTGTATTGCCAAGGGGGTCCAAAAAACCAGTTTTCCAGAAACTAAAGAATTGAAAGTATCCCTGCATCTAGAAACATACTGAAAGGCTAACAGAACGGTGACAGAAAACATCTCTCCTTGATTTATGTTTGACAACAGAAAGAAAACATCCTAAGAAAGTGCATAGAGCCCCTGACTATTGATCAGTAAGTGTTGGGTAGCTGCAACAACACTCACATTAAAAGAAGGATGCTAGAATGACCTTCACGAGAAGCCCCTTATAGTATGAAGCTTGGATGATGTGTGAGTCTCCACTTTTCACTAGCATAAGTATTTGGGCAGGATGTAGATGACGAGCTCAAGCCTTACAACTGAACATTAAAGAAACAAGTCTGTCAAAACCCATTATATACACTTAGTTTCAAGGAAGGATTTTGTACTGGTGGATCATTCAACAGCTACAAATGAGATCTCTCTAGTCCAGAGGAGCATAATATATTAGACACAAATGGTTTTGCTTATTCCGCAACAAAACGCAAACCCCATGTGTCCCTTAGATTTTTTAATCTTCCAGTAGTTTCCCTAGAGATGAAATCAGCCTTTTAAACGCATTTCTGCTTCAGCCCAAGGAAAGTGAATCAGCTTTAATCAACACTATTAGTCACTAACTACAGTTATTGAAGGCTCAGTAAGCACTTTGTCTCATCAAATTTCCCTTACCGAGTTATTTGGGTCTCAGCATGGGGTGTTTTTAAATGATCCTACAAAGCCAACAAGGGCAGTGGGGAAAGACTTCCCATGTTTAGGGATTCAATTAGGTTGCAAAACACTTAAATTATTTTTATGATTCATGGAATAGTTCTATTTCCACAGCTCCTATTCTCCTAAATTAAAGGAAGCACTTTTGTGTCCTAATAGTGGTCATAAGATTTTCAAAACAAAGTACTCATTAGCCTACAGCTCCTTGAGCCATACTGGCACTTAGCTTGATTTCCAGCATCTACTATGCTCTTTGATCCTGTTTCTCTCAGCGCACCTCCAGAATGAACTCAATTTTAAAATTAATTCCATTTAAATCAGCCATTAAGAAGTCACTGACCCTTTCTATAGCATATGCATCATGCATAGATGACTTTGGAAAACTGAACAATTTAGGAGGTGTGTTGTGCTCAAACATATGCGAGCCCAGATTCCTTCCAGTAGATTTATTTCCAGCTGTAAACACATGAAAATTCCCAGAGACTATGAAGTAGATTCTAAATGGATGTTGCTGAAATCTGTGTCTTTGCAAGGGTTGCTTTCCACCTGGATGTCCCTCAAAACAGATGGTTCTTCTTCCATTTTCCTTTTTGGAACAGTAAAAAACGATGCAGGATTCTTTGCTGGATATGCAGTTATTTTTCAGGCAAATTTTACGGGATACACATAGGTATTCATTAAAACAAAGAGGTATTAACTATTGCTAAAATATGCGGCACTTCTGGAACAGCTAGTACATTAAAAAGTAATTTTTTCCTATTTTTAGAGAAATATAATAGTATGGTATTGTTTTGTATTAAGAAACTGGCATAAATTAGTACAATTTTTAATGAAAAAATTGTACAACCTGATAGGTTTTAATTTTCTTTTCAGTGTATTACAAACAGTGTCCCCTTGTATTCAAAAAGCAGTATGAACAGAGATATTTCTGTGTTGACATACAAGGAGAAATCAACAGGTATCTTTTGATTTCCTCTTCTGTTAAGCCCTCTGTCGTTAAAATTGCTGCCTGAGATCCCCTGAGATGTATATGAAAAAGTACAGTATATAACAATGCTAATTTATGGACCCATTTATGAATAAAGTTAATTTCATCTTCCTAATAAACATTGGTTACCTACATCCACCAGCTCTCTACCTTTGTCCTCAGATCTACTTGGGATGCAGCTTACAAGGAACAATTATATTTCTCTGGTTTATTCCCAGCTGAGGCTTCGAAACGATTAAAATAAATAGAAGTTCGCCAACCCTGACCAAAGACTTTTACAACACTTCTCTGAAGTTCTCTTTTTCTTTCACCATGAAGTAATTGCCAGCCTTTCTGCCCACACAGGCACAAGATGCTTGCACTCATTTGGATTCCAAGACCTGCACGTCCAAAAATACATGGGTGTTTCATACATATAGAGCAAGAATTGGTAAAGATCATAAGCATCCTGCATAACTACTATAAATGAGGTTTTGTAGGTGACTGCTGCACCTGTGACAGTCAGCATGAAGGGACACTGAGCCACCTTGGGCCAGCAGCGCCAGAAGTCATCAACAGAAGATGTTCATATGGCTCATATTCTAACTATCCCATCTTGTATAGAATGGGTGTATATGAATATTCTTCATTTAATAAAATGCATAAGCAGGGCTGGGAAGGAACTAAACTTATTCCAGTGAATGAGGAAGTCTCAGTACATGAGTTTTTGTGTTTTCTCTGCTCCAGATTTCTCTCCTCCAGTAAACCTCTGCCTGAGCCCCTTGTCAAAGAGTGAAACACTTTCCAGAGTATGGTTAGTGCTTTCACATATTTCTTTTCAGCCTAATTTGCCATCTGCAGCCCTCTCGATAGTGCTAGATTTGTGTTCACTGCCCTCTAAGGATAATTTGGACCCTGCAATTCTCACACCCTAGCCTGTTCTACTTCTGTTTCTAGAAATTTGCTTCTTGTCAGTGTGTACTGTGCCCACTTCATGTGTCCCTCTGATAAGGGGCATGTTCTAAGAAGAACATGGTCTCTCTATTTTAAAAGATGGAGCTTATTAGCCACATACTGTTCTTTGTACCAACGCAAACAGAATTCAGAGAAAGAGACATCTAAAAGGAGATCCCCTTTACCACTTATTTCGTTTAGCCACCTCAGTTTTTCCCAAATCTTACAGCTTTATATTACTGAATTTCTACTGCAGTTGATCTCAGATCAGTCAATATATTTATGAGCCCAAGGCAGTATTAGCCATGAAAATGGCATTCACTGTTGTTTACAGAGGCAAACATGAAACTGGTCATCACAAGACTTTGGAACACACCCCGACAAATGCTACTTTCATTTGTGAGCACCCACTTTCTTAAATAGGCCTGAAATTTTAGGCAGTAAAGAGACGCTATATTATAAAATTAGGCACCAGATTTGTAAAAGAAAAATGTCATTGATTATTTCTTGTTAACAGGAGAACACCTGTCATGTCTGGAAGAATAGTATGTTCAATGCTAAAGTAGAAGTTTTGTCAAGTGCAGAACTCAGTCAATACTCTCTTCCTTGACAAACCTTATCTTGAGCATGTGTTTAATTTGCTTCTAGTATGGCCTATAACACGTGGTTTATTTTGCCTTGACATCTCCAATGCTTAACGCTGACACCAGAAATATCAGGGCAATATTACTGTGAATCTTTCAGTACAGATACGCGAGAAACATAGTGCCCTGATGAGAGAATTAGTATTGGATAGAATGTGGTGTTTATGGGCAACATATCTTTTATTCAAATAAATATAGGCCAATGGGAAATTCTGAATATAATCTAGAAAGAGTGTATTTCTAATTCTTCTAATAGTCTTCTTCTATGACTTAGTACTTCAAAGAAGGCAGGCAGACAGATAAACAACTCAGGCAATGGCCTGGCTGAACTCCACAGCTCTTTGGAGACGCAGGGGAAGTTGCATGTTTGCCTCTTTACCCCCATTACCATAAACAATATGCTAATCACTTCCAGGTAGACCAGCACCGCAGTCAGTTGAATCCAGTGGAGCTCACGGATCACCCTGCTTAAATCATATTGAGAAGAGTTAGGCTTTATCTCTGATCTTTTCAGTTCAAACATTTTTAAAGGGTCTTTGTTTTGCAGATACATGATTTGAGAAGTTATGAAATGAGAAATAATTTAAAACACCCCATGACAGCAATGGAATTCGAATGCTATGATGCCTTACTGGACATGACCCTTTTGTAACCAAAATGAAACAGGTTTTCATGGAAATAAAAAAAATATATATAACGATTGAGATTCATTAAGGAACACTGCCATGTCAATCCAAAACTGATCATAACCAGAAGTATCATTTTAAAGTGTGGTCTAGCATCTGAGCTCTCACTTGAAACAGGCAGAAAGCCATCTGGCACCAGATATTAGCCAGCACCATTCTCTTTCAGCTTCAGCCAGGCATAAAGAATTCAGAATTGGAACTGCCTTTTGTCACAGCCACAGAGTCCAGCTGTGTGTCACCACCAGACTTTCTCATTTTCCATATATCTAACTGAAAAATCTCGCAGCTAGAAAGTGAGATGCAAGCAGACAAAATGTTGCCTCAATGGCTTTGGTATTTTGCTGGAAAAATAGAAACACTGTTGGCTATCAAACACCACACCTATTTTGCCATAATCTATCAACACTTACAACGGCAGAATTGCAGGGCTCAGAAGGAAGGAGCACGTATGTTCGTTTTCTTCAGTATGTTATTTACTGTATTTAATCCTGATATTAATCTCTCTTTTAATGCCCGATGCCTGGTATGCTGTGTCACAAAAGCACAAAAGAAAATCTAAGTTTATTTGATTTTTTTTTTTTTTTTTTTAAACAAGGCTGCCTCAACTTTAGCTACTGACAGAGGTTTTGGAAACATAGCTCGTAGTTCACAGGAGCTACCAGGTGGTCGATGCATTTGACGCAATCAACTGGACTCTTAAGCAGCCTACACTTGGGTTTACCAACATAATTCACTTCCCTCCTTCTGACAGTCTTCATAATGAAGCCTAAAGTTCTGGGTGCAGATTAAGGTCACAGCACACTAGACTTCAGCACTTTCTTAAAGCAAATATCTTACTAAGCCCCATATAGTTCAAGATGTTTAATGGATGGAGGCCTAAATTTTCATGTGATAAAACAAAAAGGAGAAAGAGAATTACAGTATAGTCACTGCAAAGGCTGTGTACAGTGATTATTTGGGTTTGATTTTTATTTTTGGTTCTTTTAGAACAACCTCTCCAGCATTTTCTGTTAAGTCAATTGAAACAGAACTTAGAATTTTTAACAATGCTGAAAAAAATATAAAACAACCACAGAAAACACCATTCTATGTAACATCTATTTAACTCCACCATTCTATCTCGTGTCTGCTAAACTCATAGAGTTGTTTCATTTGATACTTTTATTTTACCTTCTCTTTTGATCATATCACATTTTTAAATGAAATGTTGTTTCAACTTCAGAATGAGATCTTAGGGAATTCTGTGGTAGAAAAATGTCAAAAAAAGAAAAAATAGCTTGCATCTCCAAAGTAAATTAACCCTCCAAGTATAAGAAGATGAAATGCTTCAATGTTTTCAGGAATTTCCATTTTTTTCCCTCCCAACTGTTAATCGAAGGTAACTGAAGTCTTCAAATAAATTTTTGATTGAATTGCAATTTGCCATTTGTCTCTGAAATGTAGTCCAAATCTGGTTACATAATTATTTAGAAAAGGCACAACTGTAAGCACGTAAATTGATTATTTTAACAAATTAAGTCACTATTTCTTGTGGAATTGTATTAGTCTGGGTAAGAAAAATATTTTACTTATACGTAATTTCTCTACTTATCACATTTCACAGCTGCACACATCTGCTTCAGGTATTGTTTGAGACCACAAAGAAAACCTAATGCCAGTTGTGAAAGTTTTTTCCTCAGTGCTTTACATGCATATGAAACAGAAAAGCAGGAATTCTGCTACCAAAACTGCTGGTTTATAACTGGGGGCAGCCAAACAGTGAAGTTTGGCTAATTTAGATTAGAAATGAGCAAAAAATAATTATGGAAAGAATACAGCTTTGATGAAGACTGGTTGTCTTCCCAAAAAAACCAAAAAAGACTAGAAATCAAGCCATGGCTGAGTACTTAAAGCAGAATGTATTTGAATACATCCTTTAGTCTGAGTTGTTAGTACTTGAAGTACAGGATTCCTTTTTTTTACCCCAGTAAATTTGACATTTCTGTCTTTTATTACCTCCCTTTCTATCCTCTTGCCCCCTCCACAGTTCTCCAGGTGTTAGGATTAGTATGTTTGACGTGTCCTACACGGCTTATGTCACTCATATCTTTTATACGAAATTCCATCCCTTCAAAAAGAGGCATTATTGATGAATACATATCAACTCAAGATGAAGTTTTGAATTAGAAGATTTTCAGTATAAAAGAAGGGAATGATTGATAAAAAATGAAGCCTACTGCATGTTAATACGATGTATATCAGGTTCAGACCTGAAGCAGCTATAAAGGTGTCAGCACGACCTTCACTAAAACAAAGCATGTGCATTCTCATTGCTCACATTTCTTTGACTTTGGCATTGCTCTGAAACCCATTAACAGGTCCTTTTTAAATGAATTAATTAAAACAATTTTCACTGGAACTCTCATATTGCTGCTGAATGTACATGAAACAAGAAAAATAGTGATATGTTTCAATGCAGCCAAATACAAAGTTTCTCTTTGGATGTGTAATTCGAATTGGTCAGTTTAAAGAAGCTTCACAAATGTAGAAAGTTTTAAAAGTTGCTTGTTAAATTCTTCAGTTATAATTCTTTTAAAAATCCTATTATGTTTGGTTACACAAGAATGCATTCAATATACTTAAAGATGCAGTACTCCTTAGCTGTGACATATTTATGGGTTGTGCATTAAGAAGTTTATAAAATAAGCAGTATATTCTCGGTGTCAAACAGCTCTCAATGAGGACAGTTATTCATTCTGCTGTTTGTAATTAGGTATGAGATAATTTATGATTATGAAGATAAGTGAGCAATTTTTTTTAGAATACTGTATTTTCTTACAGAAATGTTCCTATAATATAGCCAGAGCTCATAAATTACTCACCTTATGTTTTGGGCAGATTTCTTCTGGAATTAATAGACATATGGATTCAATCTCAATAGTGTGTTTCAAAAACAGTGAACAGGGTGCACACTATCAAGAGATTCTCCATAACTTGATGAAAATAAATCCAGGCTTGACATTGACTGATCTGGGACTGGCAAGTGATGGAGCTGATACTATCTGTACCCCTTAGAAAAATGGTGAGGAGAAAACCTCAAAAGGTTCCTCTTAGATAAGGATTCAAAGGTTGGATGCTTATCTGTTTTATAGCCAGTTTTATCTGCAAACTGAGCTGGAAACCTTTCACGATCAGACCCTCTTCTAAGATTTCTATTGAAATTTCACACAGTACACATGTCCTGCAAAAATAGCCTCTGTCATGACATTATAAACCTTTGGTGACGACAAAAATATACGCAGTAAAAGGCTTTATTCTAACCATAAGAAAATGAAAGAAACATGGAGTTTAACTGGCAGTTTAGTTTCATTGATACAGTTTTTTTACTTAACTTTTTACACACTCTGGTGGAATTTAGATCTCTGTATAAGGCCTGATATTGAAATACTATGGGCAGAATGTACCCACACAGGGATTCTGGAAAACAAAGCTGCGTGGGAGGATGCTTCCCCTATTTTACCTTTCTCTCAGCCAATAGAAAAATTCCGTCAAGAGGGCTCCCAGCTATGTTCCACAGATTTAGAGACAAAGAAAGAGGCAGGCTGAAAGACCATTTCAGATCCTGCCTCCCTGCAAAGCCCTGCAGATGGTCCCAGCCAGACATCCTTGTGCAACAGTAGTCAAAACCACACAAATAAGGAGCAAATAAGAACAAAGTGGATCCTAAAAAGCTCCAGAGAAAAACTCAACACGCAGCTAAAATATGGTATACATTTCTTAATGTTTTCCAGAGGTGCTTGTTTTACATTTAGATTAAATCCCTGAAAATTTAAACATTATTAAGTTATTTGTCTTCTATGCACATGCAAAGTATCTGAAATAATTAAAGTTTAAACAGATTTTTCTGCTACTCAAAAAAAAAAAAAAGAGAGAGAATGTCAATATTAAAGTCACTGATCCAGGGAAAAAAAGAGTCACCTTTGACATTAAAATAAATCTCAGAAATTTTGCCTAACATGTAAGCCATTTTTGCTGTAAAATTACCAGTTTCAAAAAAGAGGGGGTGGAAATGAATGTGCTTCTTCAACCATGACAATAGTATTGCTACTTCATTCTCATAATGTTATGGGACCCCAGGCAGCTCCCAACCTCATCCTGGAATGATGGCATATTTCATGATTATGTCCAACTCTGGCAGATAAGAGCATTTATATGCTAATAACAGCAATATGTGTAGCTCTAGAATTTCACCACAAGCAGTGAAGCTTTTAATCACAATAAGTCTTATGGGCCCAATTTATCTACTTTTTTTAAAAAAAGATTATAATACCTACATAGGTGTTCCAAAACGTATTTCCTTTACATCAACTTTTAGGGCCCTGTAAAATAAGAAATGAATGGGAAATGGTACCTCAGGGGATTGGATTATTAATAAGGGGTGGATTATGCATAACTTCTTCAAATCACAAGAGAAAATGGAAGCTGTGTCATGGCGGCTGGGTGGTGTTTGGATAAATGGGGAACCAGAAGCTATGCCAGGAACCCACTGAATCATCTTTCTAGAGGAAGCAATAATCTACAGCCACACCTGGAATTTGCACAGGCCATAAAGGAGCAAAACTCTCCTTAGCACTCACCGTGCCGCCTGTAAAAGCTGTTTGGTCTCTTTCTACCAGTAACTATTAGGAGTATGCCTTTTTTATAGGTGACAGCCTTGTGTATCCAGGTGGTCTCGCTGTTTCAATTATATGTTCAGTTAGGCCCCATCTGGCACAGAAACTGACTTGCAATTTTGCCATCATGTTGCTCAGGGCTGACTTCAAGAGCACAATAGCAATTTCAGCTTCCTACCATCAGGACTGCTGGACAGTGGCTTGCACTGGGGGAAAACATTGAAGGAAAGAAAGAAAACTGGAGCTGAGTTCACATCATCTTTCGTAGATAAACCACTTAATTTCCGTGAACTTAGGTGACATCTCACCTCTCTCCATTAACTGCCTAAGGATGCTGTGTCCAGCCCCCCAGGATAGTTGACGGTTTGAATTGCTCCCTGTTTTCTTTAACTCATATGCTGCAGGAGTGCTTCAGGTCAGTGTTGGGTGATAACATCTGTGATCTGAGACAGGGGATTTTTCCCACAGCCATGTAGAAGGCAAAAATATTTCAGAAATGGAAAACGTTAGAGGATGCTTTGAAGCTAGAATGACTCTGAAAATATCTTAAAACTTTCAACAGACCAGATTTCAGTTTTACAATGTTTTTTTCTAATTTAATAATGTACACATGACATCAATTTTGTCACCGGAATTTGTATCAGCATCATTTATTCCCTTTCTAACTGAATCTGCTTCCACTCTGACCGCTTCAAAGCAATGATTTTATTTCAGATGTCAATCTCTACCAACATTAAGTGTTAAATTCTTTCCAATGCATCAGAGATTAATTACTAAAATACACGCTTCATTCCCAGAACTGGATAAATGTCAGACACACAACTATTCATTAAAAAGGTAGGCCACAGATGTCCATGAAGTCTCCTTGAATACTCCCCCTTTTGCAGGAATCTAACATTTCTAAAAAGTTTTAAAAATTATAATATTAAAACCTGTCCAAGTTGTTTCCATTAAGGTATTTAAACCAAGTCAGTAATCTGATCTGATAACATAGCTGGCTCTGCTTTGAGCAGCAGGTTGGACTACAGGTCTCCCAAGGAACCTCACCGCCTGAATTATTCTGTGATCCTATTATGATCATTACGTGTATTCTAGACAAATATCATTTATAGTCCATCAGATACGATCTTTCATAGAAGCCATTAAACAAATTAATCCTACTGAAAGTTTGCTAAGTTATTTTCAATATGCAAAAAATTAAGCCATTTTGAAAGGCAAACACAGGAAAGAAAAAATATTGACTTTTGCTCTGAAACATTTATTCTCAAATGTGCTTTAAGAATTCTTCATGCCATCTTCTGGGTAAGTTTCAAAAGTATCTTTTATATCTGGCAGAAATAGAAGTAGCAGTTCTAAATGTCACAGCTGCACAAAGAATAAAATAAAGAAACCAGACCCCAACGGTTTCTTTTGTTTAACACATGGATCGAATGAAGCATAGCCTGTAATTATATTCCCAGAGAGTAGCACAGATAGCAAAAACTGATATCTATCATTTGGATTATATAGTTACTAATTCAAATCTCCTCTAGAAAGGATAATCATAGGCAGAGGAGAAAGCTAATACCTTGAACATGATATTCTGAGGTCTTCTTGGAGACCTAATTTTCCTTCATCTCTCTGACTAAGCACAGAAAAGCTAGGTCTCGAGAGTTAGGCCACCCTTACAATTTTCCTCCTTGAACTCTCCTAATTAGACAATGAGGGCTTCCCCAACACAAGAGATTCCACACCTGGCTCCGAGCAGGACCAGCTGGACAGGTGTGCTGTTATTGCCCTTTACACAGTTGTAACATTGACTGGCACAGGTGGAAACTCCACCCGTCAAAGATCTTTTAGGGTTAGATATTATGGCTACAAATGTGAGCTGTCTTTGAGGCCATCTAGTTCATAGCAGGAATCGATCTACCACATCACCAATAAAGATAAAGAAATGCAAAGAAAATTTGTTCCTTCCCTTCCTGTCTCTTAGACAGAAAATTTAACCTCCTCCATTAACATATCTTCAGATTCCAACATTGCATAACATAAATTGTAATCAAATGAATATGGTATTAGAATAATTTTTTTGCATCCGTGGATAAGAAGTGACGTTAAAAACAGACTCAAACTACTAAAAGCAGCTACGCCCTCTACGTACAGCTCAGCCTGGCTGCCCACTGCCAGCCTGAAGCACCGAGGCACAGCTCCCAGTGACACTTCAGTTCCCCACAGCGAAGGCAGCGTGCCGTGTCCAAGGGCTGGGCACATCTGGAGCCACCACACAGCTGCCTTGGTGGTAGGGCTTGTACGGCAGGAAAAGCACATAAAAGCCCCCAGAGATTAGCCTAAAATATCAGTCCACTATCCTCTGACTCCGGCTGCTAAAGCTTTCAGCTGCCCCAGTGACTGTAACGTTATAAGAATCTGGAGAAAACAAAAAAGTAAGATTTATTATTTACTTTCCAGCTGAACAACAGCAGGAATAGCAGTGAAAACTACACACTGCAGGTGTTTGACAAGCCATTAATGCAGGGCTGGAAGATGCTCAGGTATTACAGTGATATAAGGACTACAGACTTTGAAATAATCTGTCGTAAGAAGATACGTAACAAGATACCTTAACAATCCTTAAATCACCTTTAAACGCTCATATAATATGAGTGAGAATTTGAACTTTTCTGGGTGCTATTAAAGCAAAACACTTGGTGGGTCACCCCACGGGGTCTTACATATGCAACAACTGTGCAGCATACACAGCTGAACTCGGTTATGCTTATTAAATAACTTGGTAGCAGTCAATGAGAATTTAAATTACAATCCTCTTCCCATTTAATTGCATAATTAGGACACTTAATTTCAACCATTATTTCATGTGAGCCAAGCCACTGAAATAAAATGCATCCTTATTATTTTAAAGAGAAAAAATTGTTAAAAATACCTAAAAAAGCTTAGAGTAACACAGATTTGGGTTGCTTTTATCCTTTTTTCCTTTGACAGAAGGCATTTCATTGGCAGTATTAGAAATAATACCGTGCTTGCCATAGTCCAAAGCAGGCCTTGTTTTGTTTGTAATTTTTGATTTGTTTTATCCAGTGTGAACATGCATTGCAAATTCCTGATGTGATTTAAATGCTGAAGTGTCTGAATTTCAGTGTAACTAAATTGTTTAAATGGTTGCACAGACATGGTTGCACCATAGCAAAATCATAGAGCCTTTTGAATTGTTAAGGTTGGAGGAGATCTCTAAGATCATCGAACTCAGCTGTTATCATAGCACCACTGAGTTCACCATTTAAACCACATTCCCAAGTGCCACACCCACACGATTTTTGAACACTTCCAGGGACCTTGGTTCCACCGCTTCTCTGGGCAGCCTGTTCCAATGCCAGAAAACCGTTTAACTGAAGAAACTTTTCCAAATATCCGACCTAAACCTTCCCTGGTGCAACCTGAGGCTATTTCCTCTTGTCACTTGTTACCTGGGTGAAGAGCCTGGCTACAGCCTCCTTCCAGGTAGTTGTACAGAGTGATAAGGTCTCCCGTGAGCTCTCTTTTATCCAGGCTGAACACCACCAGCTCTCTCAGATGCTCTTCCCAAGACCTGTGCTCCAGATAATGCACCAGCTTTCCTGCCCTCCTCAGGACATGCTCCAGTACCTCACTGTCTGTCTTGAGGCGAGGGGTCCAAAACTGAACACAGGATTTGAGGTGTGGCCTCACCAGTGCTGAGCACGGGCACTGCTGAGGAGGGGAGCGATAGAGGGGCTTTGGTGGGCACGTGGCAGCCAGCCAGAATCAACCCACCACAACGTACAGTAAATATACATTCTTCTACTCTTCTTCAAACCATTGATCTTTCTTTCTTCGTTTACAAGTAAAATAAAATAAATAAATAAATGTCCAGCCGTGCTAAAGCCTGAAAACTTTAGCCTAGGAGGAGTAAATTTTCCCACTACTGAGCAAGTGAATTGGAAATGTTAGCGTCAAAACAGTTTTGCAACATCATCTGCAGTGGTCACTTCTGTTCCCATAATGAGAATTCTAATGATAACACAGCAAATCCCAAATTATTTCTGCTTGTACAGATTTGTAATATTACAAATGGAACCAGGCAGAGCACCCAGCCAGGTCTCAGCTGCAGGAATGTCTCAGATGAGCCCATTTGAATTACAGATATGCAAGACCTGACACTTCCTTTGCTCAAAGCAACGTTTAGGGAAAGGTTTGAATCCTTGCTACTTTTCAGTTTTCTTTTTTTATTTTCTCTTTTTTCAGATAATTCAGTACTTTCAGAATCTTACCTGGCTTGATATTCAGAGCCAGAGAGCAGAGTTTTTCAAGATAAAACTTTCTTTGATGAAAACATTTCAAGCCCAAACATTATGCCACTGGCAGAGAGAAAATATTTATCCCAAAGCCACTTATTTATTTTATATTTTAAGAGATTGCAACCCTTAAGAACTACGGTGCTTATCCTCTCAGAAGCGCACACTTGAATGAAAATAGGACGGAATTAAGCAAAATTCAGGGAAGAAGAGCTAGACTCTCCTTTGGTGTAAAACTGCTGCCGGGGGCCTAAGCTGGTATATAGCAGCTGGCAGTTTGGCTTGTGTATTTTTAGAACAAAAAAAAATCAATGTTTTCAGAGTCTGCTTCCATTCTCTCGTGACACAGTGGTATTTGAGAATCTTTCTTTTCAAATATCTTGTAATTGCCTTTGGTAACTATTAATATGCAAAAGAGAACTGAGAAATAAATCAACAAACTTACTTGTTCAAGCAAAACTTAACAGCCCAAATAGTCTAGATGACTAAGCATGTTCTTGTGGCTTTATGTCCCTGAGGCTGCAGGTGGGAAGACCACTGCAATTACACACACACACAAAAAGTGTCATTGTGACTTAGGATGAATCAACACCTTCCTCTTATGAAACTTGTAGAAGTAGATGGTGACCCTAATTCCCATCACAATCTTTCATTTTATGCCAGAATCTTTCAAAGCCACCATTAACACACTACAAATCCTATCTTTATGTTCCAAGTAGTGTTTCTATTATCCAGCCTTTCCTACTTATTCTCCACACACCTAAAGATTCTGTCCAAATTCTCCTCAAGAAATATTATTTCTTGTCTTGTTAAAGACAGTCTTTCCTCCCTTGCAGACACTTGGAACAGTACTGCCAAGAGTGTTACTTCAGCTTTGTAATTTGGTTATTTCTCTACTGATTCCCCTTATTCTATCTCTTCACTGACATGGCATCTCACAGCCCATTTCTTCTTTAATTTCTAGTGCTTGTTACATACCAGCCCCTGATCCTAGACTCATTTCCTGGTATGCCATACTTTTAATCATACACATTTGTGCCTTGTTTCCCCTCTTCCACACTGCTCCTCACAGGTGAAGCAGAAATTACCCACCTTTGAAGAAAACTCTTCTTCAAAGCCTTCCCTTACCACAAGGGGAGCAATACATTTGCCAGCCAACCAGTGTTATTCAGTAGAGAGTATCACTCATACCACTTCAAATAAATCAATTCAACATCAGATTTCCGTTTATTTTCTTCCTTTAATTACAATGGACTACTCAGAAACAGAGTTTTATTTCACGCAGGAGGCCAAGTGGGCTTCCAGTGTCAGACAGCTCTTACAGTGCAGCACACTGAGTGAGACTTTCCCTACTGCCTGCATTAGGGCAAGCCTGTCGGATCACAGTCCTCCTTCAACTTGCTCCCAGTGGTCAAGCCATGTGGTCACTCATGTCAGTCAGTATTTACGCTGACCTGCCTTTCCTGCCACAAAGGGCCCTTTGCACCACTGGGCCTTTTGGAGCATCAGTCTGTGAGCAAAGGAGTCTGCAGCAATACCAACAGCAGCTCCTGGCTGGAGGCTGGCAAACAGATCATGATGGCCTCCACAACTACTCTAGGAACAACTCTTTTCCTGTCCATCCAAAGTGTCTAAGCTAAGCTGTGCAGGCCCTTGCTTCTCATGGGAATAGCAGCCTGCGTTTACTACATTTCAGTCTGTTAAAATATGTGATGACTTCACTATAAGCTAAAAAGGGAAAAATGCTCTTAATAGAGAACCCCTACATATTAAAGCAAAAGAATTCACAGTGACCGTTAGCCAATCATCCTTGAACTGAGCATTCATGTAAAATTTGCATACATATTTGAACATGCACAAAAGTGGCATCACTCTGATTCTTCTAACTGATACTGTGCCTTCAATGTTACATGAGGATCAGTATGCTTATTGAAAGGTTGTGCATATATCCTTTCCCCATGTCACAGAGAAGGAACATGAGAAATAAATCAATCTAGTACTAAATTTATCCCTGAAATTAACACTTATATTTGCCTTGATTTTGGATCACTCAAGAAAGCAGTTATTTAAAACTTTTCTGTTTATTATCTTAATTATCTTTGGTTTTTGGATTTCATCCTTATAAAATGCTAAATACAGGCTTCTTAATTTCATTTTTTGTGAATAAATAATTTCCTTTTTCTTATGATCTTGTAACATAATGGAATAGTGGAAAAAAAATGTAACTATTTTAAGTAAGGACTTTTTTACTCTTCTGGAATGTAAGCAATAAATTTAAAATCACATTACCTTAAATATGTTCATGTCTATAAGATACAGAGAAATTAAGAGAAGGGAAAAAGAGAGAAATTAAGAGAAAAATGAGAGAAAAACAGACAAGTGATGCCAATATTCTACTATATTTTGTGCTTTTGCTCTCAAAGACAGATTAGTATAAATTGAATTTTGCACTAGCTTTGCATAGCTGTGACTCCTCCATTTGATTCTAGGGAATATGATTAATTTGAATTATTTAGGTACTGCATGAATAGCACCAAACCAGTTGATTACATTCTTGATTGAGTTACATTATATTTGTGTGGTTACATGTAGCCAGTGTTATTTTTCTTATATTAAGGCTAAATAAATGCACCCTTTCTATAAGAAATGGTGTCTGTGATCTTTCATTTGTAACATGTTATTAAAGATTTTGCTTAGGATACAACGAAATCTGGCTAAAGGGGGAAAAATAAAAATAATTTGTTGAGCACCAATGCTTCAATTAATTAACTTCTGTTTCTGCAAACAGCCGTGAGTGAAAGAATCAAACTACTATGTTTTGTAGATGAATGATCAGCAAATGCTCAAACTCATCTGTCATGGTCTAGTTTTGTAGCCTGACAAGAAAAATGAAACTAGCATTTTCGGAATTCATAAAACAGTTTTGGTTGTGGCTTACATAATACCCACATTTAATTAGAGTGGAACCAGTGGAGACATTGAATCCCTCTTCAGTCTGGCAGTAAGGTAAAGGGCTTATCATCTGTCCTTCACAGACACAAAAGGTTAACACGAAGTGTATACATGTTTTTGTGTCATCTGGCCCTTGGATCAATCACATTCCCAGCTTAATGTAGTGGGTGAACATTTCTGCAGTCAGAATTTTTCATTACGGACATGTTATTTTTCTAGGGATTTAAACACTCACTCTGTTCACTCAGTTATTCTGCCAGGATATCCTTTGCCAAAAGAGACTCTAGAAATAAAACATTTCACAGCACTGTGTTAGTAGAATGAAAACCTCATTCTTTCTCTTGGTCTTGTTTTTCTTTTAGAAGAAGAAAAATTATTCCATGGTGTCAGATAACTATGTCGCTGGGGAGAAGGCCTCTTTGTAGCAGGTTGTATTTCTTTCTTGTCTGCACTGCTCATAGCACTGTGCCAATATCATAACTACATTTCTGTGAAGCAGCTTTGCTTATCCCAGATGCATAGGTAACTTACAGAGACCTGTTACTCATAAGCAGTGCTGTTTACAGATCCAGAGCACCTGAAAATGAAGGGACCAATATTTGAGAGCTCAGGGTAAGCCTGAAAGTCTCTCAAATCATAGTTACGTGCATATGGAACTAATAATTTACACAGGCTTTGTGGCTACAGTTGTGTTTCTCTAGTTATACCTCCACTACTTCCTCTTTATTTTAATTATATAATCATTTCTATATTATATATATTATCAAAATATGCATAAGTCTCACACACATACGCACACACATATGTATGTAAATAAAAACTCTATCACCCAAGCCAAAATGCTTTTAAGTAAAAAAGATAGATTTTCAGGCAATGAAGCTTCAAACCATCAGAACCTTTGGATTTTTTTTTCTAAACAATCAAATGTTAGACTAATGCTTTATACACTTGTGTTTAAGTATTTTTTTAAATTTCCCTTTCAGCAGTGCTAAACATGATCACGCACTTCATGTTGGACAAGGGGATCTTTTACATCTTTTCAGTTCCATTGTTGCCTTTTCCTGGTCTTAAAATTGAGAGCCAGACACGGTTAAATGGAAAAGGGGTTTTTACCTCTCTATTTATTTAGGATCCTTGATGCCCCACACCGTCCAAGTGGAGTGCGCCAAAATGCACACCAGAATGCACACCCCGGGATGCCCCCACTGGAATGCCCCCACCCCATAAATCGTGTGTACAACTCACAGGCCTTGCAAATGAGCACATCTATCAAAGATTCGCCAATGAAAGACTCGAATGAATCCCCCATGCTGAGGAGTCTCCCCCCTGGCTGGGCCTGCCTCAGTTTCCAGGGTGTGTTCTAGAGAGGCCCTTGGTGTCTGGGGCTGTCTGACCCTCAGACGTGGCTCTCAGGATGTTTGGTCTCCTGGCTGAACGGGACACGGGGTATCAGACTTGGGGAATTACAAGTGTGCGGGCTAAAAGCACTAAGGATATATAAAAGCTGTATAAAAGGCGATATAAAGGGGTATATAAAAAGGCAAAAAATCATCATGGCATCACCATCAGAGTCGAAAAACTACTATCTTCTCTAGCTCAGACAGGAAAGTCATCCTAGTTACGTGGGATAAAAATCTTTTAACCCCAATATGAGTTATGAATGTCACAATACACATAGTCTTGTAGAAATCCTGCAGCAGTGTTACAGAAAGACTCACTGATTTCTGATACAAATACAAAAAGTCTGCTTGAATCTGTTTTTCTTTCCTCCATTCCAACTTGATATGAGATTAGATATTTCGTTTAAATATGAGACAGACAGCTAAACCAAAACCTCACAAATGCCATTACAAAGGCATGCAGGACTCTTCTCCAAGGACTGCAGAGCCTCTTCTGTGCTCCCACAGATGAAGATCAGCCAGCTCAGCCACAGCTGGCCCAGCTTCCCCAGCCAACACCAACTCCTTTCTGCTTCCTTTGTTATCAGTGACCATTATCAAAGACACAGAGAAGTTTTAAGTTCAGTAACTGTCCACAAGCCAGTTCTTAACTTTCAGCAATGAAATATTCTGGCCACTGCACCACTTAGAAAGCTGCACCAAACTAAATGAAGACACCACAGCTCCAACCTTAAAAGGAAACTTCCTTTAGAAGAAAGAACCTGTGGTAGCTAAATGTCTTCTTTAGCATAGATCCCTCCTGCCAGAGTAATTGAACATACCTGGAAAGTCTGTTGGCACTAAGAAACAATGCTTTGTATGGATCAGCTCACTGGGATATAACACTTGATTTCTTTGGAATCTATGTACATCACAGATGTACAAAAGCAGACAAAAAGTACTCATTTCAGCCAGGCATAATATTCTAGAATATTTTTCTTATTAGATACTTCTCTTGGAATCACAATAAAAAAAGATTTCATTAAAAATTTACTGCCGATTCTAAACAGGCTCTAACAAAACCAGTTCTGTTCAGAAATGAAAACTGGACGTCCTAAAAAAAAATTGCAAAAACCCAAACAAATGTGCAGCACTGTCCTGCTTCTGCACACTGACTCTAAAGCACTGTACTGTTATCAGTTATATTACCTTTCTGTCCACAGCACTAACATCAAAGGAGAACAATTTGAAACATTTGCAGAAGTCTTTCGGATTATTCCACTGCACAATTCTTGCAATGCTTTTCAGCTGCTTCTCTTCACAAGCTATGTAAATGCCCCCCTCTCTCTAGAACTACCAAGAATATTCTTTCTGTTCTCTGATCTTTACTTCAAAAACACCATTTCGTCTTTGTTATGGGTTGAAAAAACTTGGTTAGATGGACAGGTTGTTAGACCAATCAGAAGCTGGTACCGCCTCTGCAATTCACATATTTGCTAAACCCAGAGTGGGATTCTGGGATTCGGGGATTCTCACTTCCGGGGTGGCTGCAGTAAGGAACGGGCCCGCCCGGGCCCGGGCCTCCCCCACCGGGGGAGGCCAGATCCCTGGAAAATAACCCGAAGCCGCAGGCAGCCAAAGAAAACAACCGTGGGCTGCGCCGCAGTTAAAATACTCACGATGCGGCATCCAAGGACCCGGTCCGAGCTCCGGCTCGGAGCGGGGCCCAACCCGACCCGACCCCCCCCTCCCTCCAGCAGCGGCAGCGGCAGCCCGGCAGAGCCGGCAGGGACCGGACTACCAGCAGAAGAACACCAAACAGCCGGCAAACAGAGGAGATGGCAAGTACCTTCCTA
>VZTA01003756.1:0-136061 GCA_013398855.1 Mohoua ochrocephala
CCCACGGAGCCACGCAAAAAAAACAAGATATTTGGAAGGTCAATTAGAGCAAGCTGGAAAAAAAAAAAGATATCAAATTGAGACATTATTTTAACAGTTTCCTTTATGTTTGCAATTTGTCTCTGCACAAATTGCTGCTTTTGAATCTCTCTGCTCTACTGTCCCCTCTTTCCAGCACAAGTTACTTTACTAATCCTGTACCCAGCACACACAACATGATGCTGCTGCTCTGCAGCTGAATGGGCCCATCACTCTTTCATGTGTTTGGAAACCTTTTCTCTTTCAGAACATCTGGTTTCAACTTAAAATCATGTTCTGAAATACACTGAATTGAATTCCTGGGGAAGTGAGCAGAAGCCAAATCCACTGCACTCCTCCATCCATCATCCTCCTGGGCTAGAACACAACATCCCCTCCCAGCACTCTACTTCCCAGGAACAGACCCCCTCCACAGCTAATTGCCCATCCTTAAAGTTTCAATTTGAAACCTGCTCTGGCCACATGCAGATGACCTCCTGTTACTGAGAGTTAGATATCATAGCTGTAACTCTCCGAGCTCCCCTCTCGCACTGCTGCAGTTGGGCTGCAGCTGCTATTCACACAGTTGTTTTCCTCTCCTCTGAGTAAAGTTACTCAACTGCTATTATATCAATATTGAGACCCTCTGACTTTTATAGTACACTTACATTGTGGCTATTATTTGCATGTTTATCCTTTCCTGTGGGTATAGTTACCTGATACTATTATCTGTGTAGTTAGTTCTATCTTCCTAAGGGTGTACTTACTTCACCAGCTGTATTTAAATCATCTTCCACAGCTGTAGTTACATTGTCAGATTTATATAAATAGTGTGGTTACAGTCAAGCAGACAATGCTTGCAGCGCTGCAGTTATTTATACAGCACAAGGATCCCGTGGTATAAATACCTCACTCAGAGGCTGAGTTATACTGTTCTGTGTATAAATAATTGGTGGGAAGGTGGCTCTCATGGGATCACATGACTCCTACTTCAGAGTAGAGCACAGCACAGAAAAGGGAGACAGCAAGGTATTGGCCCCTGTGCCTGCATACCCACAAGGGATATGTTGGCTTCAGAACTCAAAATTTCTCAAAATTTCTTTTCTCAGGCAGAAAATTTCTCGTGCTGTTCAGTATCATAATTTTCCAGGTGAACTGATGTTCCTGCCTAAAGGACTTGTACTATTTCCATCACTGCAATATCTCAGTGCCAAGCCTCATAAGACAAATTCCACTAACATACAGGCTTAACTAGCAGCAACGAGGTACTGTGTGACAGCCAGGCAACATCACACACACTGGGAACAGAAAACCAATTGTTTGTTCCTAAAGGATGAGGAGTTTCACTGCTACTGTGCCACAAATTCATCAACAGAAGTTATGATGTTGATGCAGCAGGTTCAGATCAAAGGTCCACCTAAGCTCATCATTCCTTCTTGTACAGCTACCACACACTGCAGCATGAGAAAAAAATATGAGAACTGGACAAATCTAAATGGAAACTAGTCCTCTCCATCTCCGCCTTCAGTCCCCATCACTCTTCCCCAGCCCATATTCATATATTCACCTCAATTAACATCTGCCCTGCAATGCTGTAAGAGAGCTGTATTTGCATAGATGTCTGGGAGAGGACTCCGCCAGCAAATCTCTCCTCACTTTCTTCAGGCACCAAGCTCTCTTTGGCTTCCATGGGGAAGATTACACTGAGCAACACCTGCTGCTCTGTCAGAAGCATTTTGCACTAATATGAATCACTGTCCTCCCTGACAGTGTTCAGATCCACACGCATCCTAAGAATTGGCAGAAGGGATTGCTACAGCAAGCAAAGCCAGTAGCTCTGCAGAGATTTGATAGTTTGACAGGGAATCTCCTCAAGGAAGCATCTCAGTGAAAAAATACAGGAGTTCAACGTGATGGGTCTCAGAAGAGAGGCATTTAAATGCTCCACTTTAAAATTGCACGGTAAACAGTTTGGAAGTGGCATCCTTGGAGCAGAAGTGGCAAGAGACTCTCTACCAGCCTACAAAAGGGTTCACTTCCACTCTGGTGATGTCATCAGTGGGGTCCTTGGCACCAGGAAGGAATATTTGCAGCTCTCCTCCAGTGCAATGGTGAAATAAAAGCCCTTTTCTAAATAGTGATGGGAGGGAAAAAAACCAGCATTGTTTCTGTGCAAGTGTAAAATTCGGGTAGTAGTCAAACATCCAATGCTTTCCTGTTTCTAGTTTCACTGCAGATTTCCATTGAAACATCCCCAAGGACAGATACTACACGTTGTGGCAGATGAGGTTTTTTTCACCATGTAGGATTTCCCTTTGTGACACCTTCTGCTTATATAAGATTTTCCTATTAGAGAAATTCCAAGTAAAGCAACGAACCTTTAAAACATTTTTTAAAATTACAAAACTAAGTCTTTATAAAATAGGTGATCTCAAAAAATGTCCTCCAATTACGAAGTAGTACTTAAATTATGATATAATTTCTATTTGAAGCGAGGTGTCAGCATAAATGTTTAGTCCAGGCTCATCAGATTGTTGGGGTTTTTTTAGTGTGATAAAAATTACTCGCTGTTCAGTGTTATCTCTGTACTTTCAGTCCCTACAGAGTCCTGGAAACATTAAAGAAAATGCATTTCCCACCACCACATACCCAGTCCTCAACAGCTTCAATTCATAACATCTGAAGCCAGGAGACACCATTTGATAACCAGTGGCAGCTCTCTTCTAACAGAGACCATTATCTTTTGCCCAGTTTTCTTTTACTGAGCTCAGCAGTGCATAATTTCCTGAAAAATATCTTCCAGAAAGGCATTCAATCATGATCTGAAGGTATCAAGAAATGTTAACTCTCCTCTATTCTTTACCTCCTTAATCTCAATGATTATCTAAAATTACTCCTTAAAACATTCATCACTCTTCTGCTGTAGATTCATCTGGCTCCATCTTTCAGCCATTAATCCCTGTTATGCATCTCTCTGCTAGACTCAAGAGCTTTTCAATAGCCAGCATTTTACCATAGTAGGAATATTTATTTATAACCTGTAACTAAGCCACTGCAAAATTATGTTGATAAGCAAACCAAACAGACTCAGATAACACTTCAAGGTGTACGCAAGCATCTAGAAGCTTTTCTGCCTTTGGTAAAACAAAGTTTGAAGCTCAACCATCACTAGGGATAAAAAGAAGGACTTGTCTAGTACATCTGCTGCAGGCTAAGATACTGGCTAATATAACCCACTTAAAATATAAATCAGAAAATCTCTCTCAATCTCCACCTCTCTTTTACATGTTCACAACAAATGCCAGATGAGAGATTTCTCGATATGAAGAGTCAGTTAGTCCTGATTCCTTGGTACCACGTGACCTTTCCTTCTTTCACAGAGGCATATATGACACTCCAATCTTATCAAGAGGATCCATTAGACTTGGATTCCCTTGAATACCCTTGGAATCAAACAGGACATTACCTGAGTGTATTAGATCACATCCATCAGATAAATGCTTTTTATGCCTATAGATCTTGTGATTCCCAGGTAAACAACTGAAGCAGTCTCGCTGTATAGCTTATAAAAATCAAAGACTTCCTCATAAGTAAAAATAAACGTTGGGTTTTGGGGGGTTTTTTAAGAAAACAGTCTTACACCATGATGGAAACCAAGACACTGTTCTCCCAGCTCTCTAGCCTTACAAGGCAGCACAACTCACAGGAGCAACCACTTAGACAATTTGATGAATCACCACACCCATGACCTTCAGGACAAAGTATTCATGGTATATCTGAGGCATAGTGAATACAGAGACTGACCAGAACTTTGGCCTTACATGCTAGTCTGATCTTTGAGGCATAGAATGTGTCAAGGGGCTTTTCAAGGCAAAACTTGTTTGATGGCCTCTGTAAAATAAATGTTACAGGTTTCTTTCTTAGTTTAAACACTTGGCCACAAGCTGTGCTTCCCCAATCACCAAGATTAAGCCTCAAAACATCTGTAAATGGGTACAAAATTTTATGCACCTGAAACAGTTTTCATGTGTCTGTGTTTGCAGGACCAGATATTTTAAAATCCCAGACAGATATCTTTAATTATTATAAAGTTTTGTCCAAATCTCAAGATTATTTCAAATGATGCTGCAAGGACATACTTAAATACTAAGAGATAAAAAAACCCTAACTTTTACCATTTTCTAAGCTTATTCAAGTTAAAAATGCAATTAACAGAACAACTGTTTTGGGAGAATCAGATTAGATAGCAACAATGGTAATTAGGAGATGGAATATATTCTCCTAATTGTGCAGCCAAAACCTGTGTGCCTCAGTAGCCCACACACAGATGCAAACATGAAGTACTGACAATGATTTGCACTTTGGCTCTGTCCTCATCTTACAGAGTGTCCATGCCCTGATTTATCCAACCATGAATAACGGACATGGTCAACAGCCAGGCTGGGCATGGCTGGTAGAGGACAACACAGCAGGGAGTGTTTTGACTGCCAGCTTTTTGGTCAGTTTGGGTGAGTAGGTGACTCTGCATTATCCACAGAAAAGTCAGTATTGCAAACTGAGTACAAAAGTACAGGTCAACCATAGGTTCCTCCCCCTCCAACTCACATCTGCTCTTTGCATTCCTCAGCAGCAGTATATATGACAAAAACAATTACACCCATAAAAATACAGCTGCAGCCTCCTCAGTTGACCAGTTAAATATGCCTATCTGCCAACAGCAAATTTAACCTTTCTGGCCACGCAGCAAGGGCTGCTCCACAAGCCCAGTGCAGCAGAGTAATGCAGGACTGGCAAGTTTCACCCAGGAGCCCTGGGGTTGCCTCTTTCAATGTCAATCACCGTGGTGTCCACATACTGCTAAAATCAGCAGGACTGCCCTCAGCACAACTAAGCAGCTGATTGTGCACGAATTAAATTTGGCAAAGATGTTAAATGTCATGGAGTGAGACACTGAGATGGCAGCGTTTAGCAAAATGGGGGGGGAAGTTCTCTTTCCATCTCACTGGGAAGAGGTAGGCTTTGAGGAGATTTGCATGCAATTTGAAGCAGCAGATGATAATACAACCTGATTCTGATTGTAATAGCTTGCTACAAGTGTTAAATGTGCCCCATTAGAAAGAAAAATTTGGCTTGCTACAGGTCATTTTTCCCCTCTTTGTAATTATTCTGGGCACTTCTGCCGATGCCCAAGCCTGGCCAGGTGTGCAGCTCTAACATGGGTGGCTTACACAGGTTTCTCAGGTTTGCACACATTCTCTGCCATATTCAGCACAAATTCAGATGTCTGTCTTGTTCAGGCTGCACATTCAAGAAACATTACATGTAGCATACGTGCTAGGCATGATGCTTAAGAGAAATTTTCTTTGTGTCCTTATCTCCTCCACATTTCAATACCAGTTTTCTAATTTCCTCCTCTGCTCTTCAGCTCAATTTAAGTCACACCATGAAGCTGACATGGAAAAACCACCAAAATCCTACCCCAACTTATGACAATTTTTAGGGCAATTTCATCCTATCCTCCATGAGCTATCAGTGTGGTTTTTTTCTCCTATGCAATCTGTCTCCTACTCTGATGATAAAAAGAAGTAATTATCACCAATAATTTTTCTCTTTTGTAAATATTAGAGATGGGATAAAATTGGCCATTTGATTCAGAGTTTCTTTGGAGAACTGGGGAGATTTCACTTTCAAATTTCCAGATCCCAGCTCTACTATACAGTTTAGGGTCCTGGTCACTTTGAATTTCAACGAGATTAAAATGATGCAAGAAAAATACTTCTATTACATTATTGTCCACATTCCTGCATCCACAAACACCTGAAGAGCACTATCTGTGACCTCCCCAGTTCTGATACACACACAGAGGCATATTTGTAACACAGTTCACAGTGTGTTCATTAGCATCTCGATTAACTCTTCCTGGGTGTCTTACTGCAGTAAATGAGCTTTTCTTTCACTGCGTCCAAAACCTAGAAAAGACCCCCATCTCTGTCTACCTGGGAAGAGATTTCTCATAGAAATTAAGAAAAAGAAAAAAGAAGCCTGAGGGACAGTTTTATGCTTCCAGATCCTTAGGAACGACCCAAGAGTCTGGTGCACAGCATGGTTCAGCACTTCAGGCAGTGGGGTTAATGGTCAGGAACATAACACAATAAGATTTATTTTCTCTACACCATCTTTCATATAAGAGAGAGGACTGCTCTAAGGATTAAGAACTAGAGTTTCATAAAAGCTTCTCAAGCCAAGAACTTGAGATAACAAAACAATAACAAAAATATGGTTTAGCCAAAATGAAGCTCCCATTATGGAGGTCCAAAGGCCCAGATATGAGATCAGCACCACTGTGGGCCGCGCTCTGCAGCAGAGAGGCTGCTTGGTGGATGGGACAGAAGTCCTGGACAGAGACATCTCCCAGAGGTGATGAAGAGCTCCTTACTTAAACCACAGCAGTTTGATCACATGCTGAATGTTCAGTTCAAACAAACCAGAGCTGCTGACCTGCTCTTAGCACAGCCATTGCCACCTCTGATAGCACATGACAGCATGAGAAACATGATTCCGTATGCACTGAAGGCAGCAGATGCTGATAAAGGACCTAATATCAGGCAACTGAAAATAAACAAGCAAAGGGGAAGCTATCAACAGAGCCTCTGTATTTAGGTCCTCCCCATTGACATCTTGTGGTTGAAACTAGTCATGTAGAGGAAAAAACCACAAACTAATTTTACAAAGCCTCTGACAATGGGTCTGATTCTGATCTCTGTTCAAGGAAAGCAGCTCCTGACTGCAGAGCTTGAACACTCTTACATAAGAAATGCAGAGGCGGCAGACAAGGTTGACATCTGTGCTCCAGTGATGCCCAAAGGGATTCTGTCAGTGACTAAGATGGAACAACAATCGCCCCCAGAACTAAAAATTATTGCAAGGAACAACTTCTCAATATTCAGACTGCGCAGACCAACTCTGAGTGAATTCACAGGTTGCTTCCTAGCTTGGATTTGTTTCTCTCTCTATTGCTGACTGGACACACTTTTCCCATGTGAGAGCTTATATTCTGCAAGTCTCAGTGCTCAATTTTGGAAAAAAATTCACCAGAAGCCTCTTAAAATTAATTCCTGTCGGAAGAAATGCACCACTCAGAAGACTGTTGGCATTTAACCTGTCAAATTAAAAATCTGAGGGTATTCCCAGAGTGGCCAAGCCTTATGATTTTACTGGGAGTCTCAACATTTAGTATTTCTTTTAAATCTCTGATTCCCAAAGGCAAATGTGAGAATCTCAGTTTTCATTTTGGAAAAAGCCACACTTCACAATTACCAGCAAAAGGCTCTAAAAACATAAACTGACTGTGGTTTAAAGGCTAAGGAATCATAACTTGTATCAAAGACTCTAAACGAACTTATAAAGACAAAAAATAATTTAACATCTAAACTCACATTTTGAGGCATTAGGGACAGCAAAACAAGCTAAAGAGAATTAATTCACAAGAATATTTCAGTACTAGACAATGAAAGGTGGAAGAAGACTCAAAAACAACTCAATTTTGCACATGACTGAACAGATCCAAAAAACATACTACAAAATGGTTTTCAAAGTTTTAAAGGTAACAGAAGAATATTAGGGAGACACAAGGCAGTGCAGAACAGCAGCAAGGGCAGAGGAAAGACACTGAGACCCACCACATGCCTCTTACTCTAATTCAGGACCACATAACCCAAAAGGATTGTTGTTCTAGGCAAGAGTGAACACGCAAAGATGAGTTTAAAGCATTTCTGCATCCACACTACAGATGCCTGAGCCAGGAAAAGCTACTAGGGGATTTCAGCAACTACATCTCCAGAATATTGATAGGATCTAATTCCTGATTTATTACTTTGGTGTTCTTGCACGCAAGGGGCTGATTGGCTCTGGCTGAAGATGAGGGGGGTTCTCACTTTTGAGCACACCACACCATCACTGCCTGTGAAATAATTCCGCTGTTCTGCAGCTTGGAGCAGTACCCCATACTTGCACAGACAGTTCTGTCCTGCTTGCGGGTCTGCCGGGCAGGAGAGCCTTCAAAGCCACTGCTGACTTTCGACACCACTGGTTTCTGGATTCTCAGCTCAATGGGCCAAAGACCCAATTCCTGCAACGCAGCACTTTTCACAAAGCATCTGCTAACCTACATGCCCAAAAGCAGTTTCCCCTTCTATAATTACTGGCGAGATCCTCAAGTATATTTTCATTTGTAGCCAGAGGATAAAACATGCCAAAAGCTGTAAAATAACTTTGGTCCCTGCAGCCACTCTGTGCCACATAGGTTCATAAATCACTTCTGCAAATATTGCCTTTAAATCAGGACTTGAGGTGAGGTTGCAAACACAGCAATAACCCTTCAAACCATCCATTTTGTCTCCACCTCCTGCAGCAATTTGCAGGAGAGCGGCGAGGTGCTCACCCCATGGACACTTAGAACACCACTTCAGCAGGAAGAAGCTCTTCAAGTGTCCAGCCTCTTCTGAGAGCACAAGGAGGGTGTTTTCAGTTTTAAAATATGCTTTTGAGAGTGCAGGCTACCACCTTGCTAGCCTCAAAGGAGCTCTTGAAGTAACGAATTACTCCTGTTGTTCCTACCAAAACAGGGTATCATTCATCCTGACAGCATAATGTATGTGTTCCCCACAGCTGTGCAAAGCATGGAGCCACCCGTGCAATTCAGAGCCACTTTACAGTAGGGCGCTATGGGGTTCATATCTTTATGTAGTTAAACAAATTCTCTATTTCTNCCTCCCGATGAATTTTAAATGCTCACAAGCCAACAGAGCAGGAGAAGGAAAACTGCTTCATTAGTTACTTTTCAAGGTGAAAAGCTGAGGGCAAAATTAAAGAGTCAAGTCCCATTCAGATCTAAGGCCCCTCCACACGTGATCCAACTATAATAATTAGCAGGTTTCTACCTCTAAGCCCCCATTTCACACAGTGAGCTTACAGGAACCTAGAGGTGGCAACATAAAAACCTACAACAGCAAGTGCACTTCAGCTTCTTTAGGGATCCAAAATCCCAGGAGTTTCCATAACCTCCAGGGTCAGCTTTCCCAAACAAGGGTTTGAATATTACAGGGCTGGTTGCCAGAAGTAAAGTAAATAAAGAAAAATTAATTAGTAATAGGTTCTCTACAACAGGGTAAAAGCAGCAGCTGAGAGCACAGACACTATCTCCAGAGCTGCAAAAACTTGCCCAGAGAGATGGGCTGCCCCTGAGTGGGAGTTCGGTCAAGCCTCATGCATTTCTTGGCCAGCCACTGACCGTGCTGTCTGGAATAATGGCAGGAACGAGGGAGCACGGAACGCATGAAAAATCCCACTGAAATCCAGCTGATTTGGTTGCTTTACCTTCTTTTTCACCTTCTCTGTTGCTCCTGATTGCCCTTCAGCAAACACTGTGACTGACAGGTACGCATCAGCTTTCCCACTACCCTATCCAGGGCCGTGAAATTGCGAAAAAGTTGCAAAGAGAATTATGGAATAAATACTCTTCTATCTGATCTACTACGGCTCTCACATGACAGCTGCTGCTTTCCAGGCTCCTCTTTATCCTTCTGGCAATGAACATTAAAGAAGCATCCTGGAAATTAAAGGCATCTGAGAGAGACTTTGCACAGCTGGAAAGGAGCCCATGGCAAACACAATCCCAAGGAAGCCAGAGAGCGATGGTAACACAAAAATCTGGCTGGTACATGAGCTGCACAGCCAGCTAAACCCTTCCAATCCCATTGCTTTGGTCTTTCAGCATCCGCACTACTACCACTGCAGAAAAGGAACAAGAGTGTCACCGTGTCCCTTTGGTGAGCTAAACCAACTCCCTCAGCACATTTGTTGATCAAAGAAATTAAAAACTGTGTCATTTGCCATTACTGCTCCGTTTACACCACATTCAGAACATTAGGCCCTTTTGTTTATTCAGCAGCATATGATTATGTGATTGCCCTGACGCGAGGCGGGTGGAGAGAGCCAGAGCATAGGGAAGAGAGCAAGGAGGCGGAATTGCATTTATTTTCACAATTCCTCTTGGACAGAAACTCATTAAAGTTTAACTCACATCCTTCCAAGCAATCATAGCACATAAACGGAATGGAATGGAAGTGCAAAGGAAGTTCTTTGGGGGAAAAAAAGCCCAGACTTAGTACAAAGTGGATGGCACCATGCCCACAGATCCCATGCTGCTTTTTTTGTATGCATGGTGCTGCTCCACACTTCCCTCTTTCCAGAAGGCATGAGGTCAGAGCCTCTCCCATAAAAGAGTTTGACCTTGTCCTTGATCATTTTATATTGTCAAAGTAGATGACCCTCTACACTCCACAGAATGAAGTCTTTGCTGATAAAAGCCAGACTCTCACTGCAGTCAGGGTGGGAGGAGGACAGAGTGCCCCAGGCAAACCTGAACACAGGCAGTACTGCATTGCTCCTTGAAACTGCTCTAGTTTCCATGTAAAACCAGATGCAATGCAAGTTTGCCCCAGGCTCAGCAAGACATTAACATGTTGAAGGATGGAGGCAGAAGGGGAATTCACACCTGGGTGTTTTTAGTTATTGCACAGGGAAAGGACAAAAGGGCAGGAAAGGAGAGCAGTCACAGGCAACTTTGCCTGCCAAGGGAAAATCTGAGCATCTCAATCAAAACCAACAATCCCCAGAAGTGCCATTTTACTTTCTTCTGACTTCATAAAAGTCAGAGGACACAGTCATTTTTGACACTAAGGAGAACAGGTGCAGAACAAAAGTGCTTTTGGGCCACTCAAAGTATTTTCTTTCATTCTTACTGCTGAAAGAATGCAAGGGAAGGCAAGGCAAAACCTCAGTAAAACAGACTCCCAGACCTGGGGTTGGACCATCTAAATTGTGCACAGGTAACTGTGAAAACAGGATGGAAATGAGAGCACTTGGGCTCCCAGTGCTGCTGCCAGCATTTTGAATATGTCTTTACAAGAATTGCCGTCAGAGAGGGTAGAATAGTGGGACAAAGCCCAACCTCATCCCAGAACTCTGTTCCTCCACTAAAGGCAGGAACAGCCAGGAGAAATGCCCAAATGCAGCTCCACACCTGAGCCCAGAAGAATGGGATCCTAACTCTTCCTACTGCTACTTGCATGCATCTTAAAACTATTGGAAAATTGATTCAATTGTCCTCCTATTGCAGTTGTTAGGATTTTTAAATTTATTTATCCCTCCCTGTCATTAAACAGTTCATTAAACCCAAGTCTTGGAGGGCACAATTTTAATTAGCCCTTAGCAGTCTCTAGGTGAAAAGCGACCCCTCAGAAGTTGGCAGGGATGGTTGCTTGGTCCTGTGCATACTGAGGCACAGAATAATTGATGTTAGAAACTCTGGCCCAATTATTCTCCTCCTTCTCTAACCTCAGGCCATGTGGGGCACTTTTAGGAGGGAACCTGCTGTGGATGTGGGGACATTACCTCAAACAGGAACACCAGAAACAAGGATCTGTCCTTTGCCTCGGTTGCTGGAGACAACCTACCTTGGCTGCCACAGGGGTATAGGAAACCAGCCACCTCTATTGACAAAGTTCGGCGATTTTCCTAGCCCTAAACTCTCTCCTAACCTCCCTGTTTGCTATTTTAAGCCACTTCCTTCTTAGCCTATTCACAATGGACATGGGGGATTGTCCAGAGTCACTCATTTGCCTTCTGCAAACCAGACCTGAAGTGTCTGAAAGATTATGCAGCCGTGAACAGGAGGCAACTTCAAAATTTAACTGGAAAATTTCATTTTGTATGTACTTACAGCAGATCTGTTCCACTCTAAAAAATGCATACAAAGATAGACATCATCATCTAGTGAATAAAGACATTTTAACCATTACTAAGTAAAAACATCAAAGAGTATGTGGAGAAAAGTAAACATAATCTATCTGCTCCCTTCAAACTGTAATGAGCACCCTTTCCTGGCCAGAGAGAGTGCCTGCCATGACCACACCAAACACAAATATCACCTGGGAACACTCATGAAACTGCACCTTTATAAACGAAATCTTGCTCAGTTACACAGAACAGAATAAAACATTAGAAGCCTTTCATTTAATCCTTACTCATTATGGATGTAAAATCTGGATCTCATAGTACTCAGATCCTTCATCCCCAAGGGCTTTTCCCAAGCAGGCAGCTGAGGTTCAGCAGTCCTGGAGAAGAAACAGCCTTAACTGCTTATTGCTCTGCTGGGCTTCACATACTGTTTGCTCTTAAATCTCCCTCAATTTCTGCCTGGTGACATTTACGTGTCTCTTCAACACTGTCTTTAAAGCATTTCAGCTTGTTGGACAGCACAAAGAACTGGAAAAGCAATTACCTTCAAGTTTTAAAGAAAAAAGAGAGAATTCAGCTACCACACTGCAAAAGCACTCATTAGGCTATGCGTAAATTTTGCTGCCAGTTCAGCTTGGATTTTTTTCTTTGTATTCCAGATCTTTCATTTCAGACAGCTGAACCTGAATGCCTTGGCCTCAAATTCCTTGCAGAAGCATACTGACCCCCTCACACAGCTAATAATCTCTTTTCTCCTATTCCATCTCACCTTGAAGTATAAGCATCTGTCATTATCCAGAAATCAGCAGCACTGAAAAAATAAGCAGCCTTTCAAGTCAGGCAGTCGGCTGTTCTTCGTGTCCTACCATGAACTCAACCTACTTTCACCTCTTTAATTGCCTGCAAAGATTGAAGCACGTTTACTGTGCGCTGACTTTGCAAACCACACACTGAAATGGGAACACTTTGGAATAAATTACACTGAGAACTAACAGGTAGACAAAGATCTCAGAGAGAAACCTACAAGAGTATGAATAAACAGATTTGCTGCGCCAGGATGCCGTGGCTCGTGAGTTAAAGATGCACAATGCCCCTTGAGCATCCCAGTGCTGGGCTCTGCCTCTTTGTCATTTGCAAGGCAGGAGTTGCTTTTCCCCTGACAAATGCCACATACAACAGCCACAGACAGTAAGTTGTGTTGCTGTGATGCCCAGGAGACAGATGTCACCAGAGGATAGAAGCAAAGCTACTGTAATCGGTCTGTTGGCAATAAGAAAACAAAAATCAATGTTGCCCTATTCCCTTCCACACTGAAATGTATTATTTGCAATTCTCTTAGTCCATGTTCTACCATTTCTGCCTTGTTCCCTGCAAGCAACAATTACCAAAACCTCAGCCTATTAACAGAAGTTTTTCAAAACTCAAAGGCCAAGCAGGGAGCACAGGGCCCAGAACTTTTAACTTATTGCACTTACCACTGAACTAACCANAAAAGACAGTGACAGATGCCCAATCAGCTCCCCAAACCTAGCTAGTTACTGGGGCTGTTTTAACCAAAGATAACATACACACACAAAGAAACCCAGCATGTTAGTGAAACAGAATTGTCCTTGAGTTGATTTGAGGTTAGCTTCTGAACAGGGTCCATTTTTCCAGGCCCCCCCAACTTCGAGTTGCCTGGACAGAAGGAAAAATCTGCTCCCACAAACACTTAACAGATGGCTTTTGATTTTTCCCAGGTGCTAAGCACACACAGTTCTATTTAAAACCTCCTCAAAGTGCAGGAATGCAGAGGTAGAGCATAAATTGTACCTCCCAGGTTCCTCCATGTCTAGCTCAGTTATGCTGCAGTTTATTTTGTTGCAATATTGACCTTAAACAATAATTGAAAAAATAAATCTCTATGGCTGAGCCATGCATTCAATCTCATTCCTGCTCCGTGCTCAGACCAACTTCAATGCTACTGAGCTTTGCTTCTCGGGTACCCTTAAGCTGCACTGTTTTATTAGAGGATCTTGAAAAAGAACTAGCAATAGGAGTTTCCTCAAACCTCCTCTCTTACTACCTCAGCAGAGTTGCTCTTTGTTCTGCAAAGGTGTGCTGCTTTTCCCTTCAACTACAGGAGAAACTTCAATCAATAGAGTTAACCTAGGCTTGGAGGAAGCCCGGAGATGTTCTAAGAAAACCAAGAGCAAAGGGGCCGGGGCAGATGCAAGAAGGAGGAACCAGGTAGGTTACATATATAGCTTGTAAGGAGTCTCCTCTGCCTGAAAGAAGAAGACAAAGCAACTAAGAAGAGACTTGATTGCTAGTGTTTGACCCTGAACCAGCCTCCTGTAGATATGGGACCCAACCTGTGGCACCAGGGAAAAACCCTTCTGAGGGATTCTGCAGAGAAGCACCAGCCACCTCCCACAACCACATGGAAGATTCAACCCCTCTCATTCCTATAGCGGGTAGGGACTTCAGGGGACACACTGCCCTAAATCAGTTTGCATAAGGATAGAGTTTTTACCTCTCCTATATATCTTGATCTAAAAACAAGAGTACGTTTGAATATGGGCATGGCTGCAGCCACTACAGATGTGCAGGCAAATGGTGATCTGCTCATCTCAGTTGTTCTCTGCAGCTTTGGAAACCCATTTGTCAGATCTATTCATCTGCCATTAATATGCACCCAAGAGAGGTACATGGACAATTTAACAGGGAAACAAAATGGTATAAGACAAAGAATAGGAAGCAAAAAACATCACTTGAAATAAAATAATAGAAAGTATTTGCTACATTAAAAAAATCATTACAATACTCAGAGCATGCCTGGGCAACTGCAATCACATTTCACTTACACATTTAACACAGCTGAAGGATTTAATCAGACATAGTCAAATGTCTGCTAATTGCCATTTTCAAAAACCAGCTAGTGTCTCCTGTGGGATCTGGAACACATCATTTGTCCCTGCTGCAGGAAGCACCACGCTGACACCTTTCATCCACTCAGCTGTCCTACTGTCTGGCCTGACTCCCCATGATTATCCCAAAAGCAAGCCAGCAAAGGAAGAAGGGGGAAAAAATTAAGTCAAATTCATATTTGGTGGGAATACATGATTTACCACCATCAAAACCTACCAGAGTGAAGTGATATGATGCCAACATCTGGCTAAGGAGAAGTAAGAAATTTGCTCTGAGAGCACTCAGAGATAGCTTCACCCATGCCCTCTTTTCCTCATTACCCGCTAAAATGAAAGCTTCAGGAGCTTGTGCTTCCTCTGACACGGAATGAAAACACTAATAGTCCCCAAGGGTTTCACAATTTTCTGCCAAGTTAGTGGGGTGAATGTGGAATATTTCTTTGAAATACATAATATCCATTCTAATTTTCAAAAAGCATTATTAAACACAATGACCTTCTAAAAACTAAGGATTCCCACTCTAAAAAAAAAAAAATTCCCGATACTCTCTTTCCCAAAAAACTAATAGCAGACCTCAAACAAGATCAAGCTCTCCTCAATATCAATTCCTGACAATTTGCATGGAAAAAGATATCTTTGCATGACTTTTCTGGCTTCCCTCAGACATTAGCAAAGATCCACAGGTACCTTTGGTTGCTGTTGCTTTCCAAGCTCTAAGTGACTGGCAATCCCAGAGCAAAATTTACACTAACTCAGTAATCATCCTGTATTTATTGAAAGGCTTATAATCTCCTGAGCAAAGAAATTCAAAAGGCTTAAGGAAGGGAAAAGCTGCTGACAGTAGGGCATGCAAAGAGTCACTCTTAATGGCATCTTAAGAGGGTCTGTAATCAACAAGATACACATGGCACAGGGAGTCAGATTAAGCACAGCTGTCTTGCTAAAATGATTTGAACTGTGATGTGGGCATGAAAATGAGGCAGGCAAATAAAAGCATGTAAAAAAGTGAGATAAAGATGGAGACAGGTCTGCATTATGATATTAGTCAGGTCACCAATGAACATTTCGAGGCTGAGAGTCAAGCTGTCGGTTTCCCGGTGGCTCTTCGGATGTTTCAGCTAAATGGGAATTTTCTTGTCATCTGTCGACATTTGGATCTGACTCACTCTTCTTCTCCTCGTATGCACTGTGCACCCTTTCATGTGTATATGCCTGCACACGGGTTCAATTACATTCGCACAAATGTACCCGTCTATTCTTGGCATACTCTGGTTATTCTAAGCCAAGAAAAGAGCATTTTAGCCACAAAGTGGCTGCAGACTGTGCCCTGGCAGTGCAATCTTTTCCCTCCCTGTCCTGTCAAGGTGCCTTATATTTGACATGCTGAAATCACAAGACATCTAGAACTGACAGGAGAGCAGTCTTCACAGTCCATTTAACCTCTCTATTCAAATGGCAAATCGATTTTTCGTGATGCAGACATCTGTCCCAGTAGGGACTAAACCAACACTCACCAAATTATTCTTCCCAGATTACAGAGGAGCTATCAGATAGTAAGGACTTCTCTGACGGTGACTCAAGCTTTATTTGAATCACTGCTGGAAAGATGAAAGCCTTCCCACTTCATGAGACAAATGTGAGAAAAATCATCCCCTTGTGAAGAGCAGAGCACACAAAATGTCTTGTTCCCAGGGCACAAGGAACATCTGTGAACCTTCTGGGAGCTGAAGTGCTGCTCAGGCACACTTACATCACTCTTGAAGTTTACCCCCAGCATCCAAAGATCTGGGACCATCAGGGTGTTGAAACCACGTGGGAGGTTCACTCAGGCTTGCAGAACTCAGCACAGAGCAGAATTTTATCCTTGCTGCACCTGGAGAGTGAAAACCAAAGCAAGATTTCCTCCGGAGTTATTTGATCAGCCCTACATCAAAAACATCACTGTTCAGAAATGAAAAGCCAAATAGCCTCTCACCCACTGGCTGAACAAGAAAGATTCCCACCTTGCAATATCTTGTGGTAGCCAACACAAAGACAATCGAGTTTCCCTTGGAGAAGCTTGCCCAGGGCTTTTCACTACTCTGAGCTCCCCAGTTACCAAAAGCCTCAGAACAACCTTCTCCAAGCAATTCCAGCACCAACAGCAAGGCATATGAGTGGGCATCAACCACACAATAAATGCACTGAACAGTTTCTGGACTCTCTATCCCATGTGGCACATAGTCAGGATGACCAGAAAAACTCAGACCAAGCTGCAACCTCTTCCAGCACCTTAAAAAGCCCAATGATGTCTGGGGTAGGCACAGTGCCCTTTAGTCACACAGTGTTTGCAGGAAAAGCCTCTTACCCTGACAAGCATCTCAGCCAGACTTCTTAACTGCTTGCCCTCTGCAAAGAGTCCAGATTTATCTAAACTATTGCTCTTACACAAAAAAGACAAACCAAACCAAAAGAGCCCTTGTGTTTTGTAAGGATTACAAAAAAAATTGTACAGACTCAATACTTTTCACAATAGCAAGAACTTTAGGACACCTTAACTACATAAACCGCCAACCACCCACCAAAGAGCAGCACCTTTGGTCTGATTTTAGACAGAAGGCTGAGGCATAACTTCATGCCACAGCACAGAAGAGAGTGGCAGTCCTTTAGCAGACACTGCTGAGAGCAGATAACTATCACAATCCTTCAGTGTCCTCTGTGTGATTTTTAGAACAGCCTCCAAAGCCATGCAAAGGATACCCATTAAAGTAAAGGAGCTATGCATGGCCTAGGTGGGAAGGGAGGGCTATTCAAACAGATTGACTGCATTTATGTCCTTCCTGATTTTGATTAGGATTTTAAAACAAAAGGGAAGACATGAGGAAGAAATGATTGCAGGATCTTGAACACAAGAAGAGATGAGAGCTCAGACATGTTTGGGCATCCAGTGCTCCCAGCCCCACTCACCACACCAGCCTCGCACACTGCTGTTGCTCACCCAGGGCTAAAAGTGTCTCCAGCACTTTCCTACAGTCACTTTCCTGCCTCAGAATCAGAAATTACCACTGAGTCACTTGTGTGCAGTGACTGGAGGAGATAATTCTGCAGTTATGAGCAAAAACAGGCTGGTCTGTCTGCTCACATTGGAGAGAACAGATAATCTACAAGCAAATGTCTGCATTAACATGTGCCCTATATTTTTAACTTCTGTTTTAATTTTAAAACTGGTCTTCTGGCATTCTTCTAGTTCTCCCCTATTAATTCTTTATTTTCTGCAGCGTCACCTTTCTCCACTCCATCTTTAGTTTATCCTCACAGCATTCCCAAGGGAATGTTGTTAGCTGCCATCCTTGTATCACAAAAAGGTAATGAGACACAGAGGCTAAGATCTGGTTTCAGGCCTACAAGTTCACACACCTTGCTTTCATGTGGGCTGTATGTCCCCAGAGATGCAGCCCTAGCCAGGAACCATGTCTGGGTGCAAAATTTCAGATGGGGCTGATGCTTCTCTTGGTGATTTGTCCAAGGTCTCAGGGAACTTGCGATAAAGAATAGAATCAAACCAACATTTCTCAAATACCAACCAAGAAACATCTCTAATGGACCCATCTTTTTATTATATTTCATACAGTTGCTGCTTATTTAATGTAACAGTGACCACTAGTGTCCTCTTGTCTCCTGACACCACAGGATGCGCTAATAGAGCCAGAACCCGGCTTGATCCTCCATTACCGCTCAGAAATCAAACACCTCCCAGTGGAAAATTTCATGTTTCACCATTGCACACAGCTGGGCTAGCACTGGGGCCTCCTGGAAATGTTTTTATAGTGTTGGGTGATGTTAATTTTGCTCAGGGCGCAGCCCTGCCTACAAAAGGAAAGTGGAGCAGAACTCATCAAGTCCCACTTACCTGAGAGAGCCTGGGTGGTTTCATTTCTGAGAGGGTTCAGCAAAAATCAGTCAGCAGCATCATGACTGTTGAGCCACACTGTCATTTTTCATCCAGCAGATACACACTTCCGTGCTACTTTTTCCCCTTTTTTTTCCCCCTTCTAATTTAAGGTTTTAAATAATAGAAATATTAGTACCAGCTAACACAGCTTGAGAAAATATTTGGTAAGAGGACTTCACCGGTAGGCAGAGAGACATCACAAATACAAACCAAAACTGTCCCCTACCATTGTTTTCATTATCTGTTGGAAGAAAATGTCACTCAGTCAAATGTCAAAGGTCTGCATCAAAAGAGATAATGACAGTAATTTAATCATCTTTGAAAAGCAACAGATCCCCAAAAGCCGTTATTTTGACTTTTTTTTTCCTCCCCCGGAGGCTTAAATATCTCTAAGAGAGGTGGCCCTACAAGACTGCAGCATCTGTTTTGAACTGAAAGCAGGGGTACAGTGTTTGCTGAAATAGTCTACAGACAAGGGCATTGCTTGCTTTTTTGTTGCTGGTTCCCATCATATGCACTTGAAGGAAAAAAAAGTAGAACTAGATTTAAGGACAAAAATTACACTGATACTTTCAACACTGAGTCAAACACTTCCCTCCAGTGGAGCAATTCAGGATTGCGCTTTTTTTTTTTTTTTTNGCCCTTCTCTGGCTATTTTAGCTCAAACCACGCATGCTTGTTTTTCTGGAGAAGATGGAATCTCACTTGTGCTGGAAGAAGGAGCTACAAAAGGACTAGGAGCATCCAATTACTGAAAGTGAAAAGCAGCCACAGGTTTATTTCACAAATTAAAACACTAAAATAAAAAGCCAGCTAACTAATCCAAGAACCTTATTACAATTTCACTATAACAAATCTAGTAACTTCAACCAGTGCCCTTCAATTTGTGCTGGAGAAGATGACATTTGCCCGCTTTCAGGCTGAAAACAGAGTATGTCCAGCCAAAATATTCAGAAACAGTTCTTCATTTTTCAGTTTTGCTTTTCTCTCTCCTAAGTGCTTCCGAAACTGAGTTGCAGATACCAGAAAAGTCCAGCAGAGACAGTTGCTCTGCAGTGTCTTTACCTAATGAAAAGGAGTGCACCCTCCTTAAGTCTTTTCACATTCATGCCCAAGGAAACAGCCAGTTCAGAAATCATAACCCAGTCCTAACTCTTAGAAGTGTACAGTCCTCACAACTGAGCTCAAAACAGCTGGAATGTTAAAACAGGGAAAATATTAAATGGGAGTTAATCTTACAGTGACTTTTTCCTGAAACTACTGCTACTTTCAAGCAAAATTATAAGAAGCTATGTATAAGGTGTCAACAGCACTGACTGATGGTAAAAATGGGTCAGACCTTTGGTGGAGATTAGATTCTGGCTAATGTTAAATGCATAAGCTCCTGTGGAGTTCTACCACCATGAATAAATGCATCAATCCTCAGTGTGGTCTAGGAAACATGGATCTAAACCTATATGCAGGTGTTCATCTATCACTTCCAGAGACATCTGAATGCAGAGAAACCACATTCCCCCACCACTGTTTTGAACTCCAGAGGTCACCAAGGACCCCCACACATTGCTATGCCCATTCCCCTGACGCGCCATCAGCTCGACTGTTTCACCTATGGATTAGTCCTTAGGGGTTCCTATGTAAATATTGTCAACCGTTACAGAAGCAGTCCAAGCCCTTCCCCTACTGCTTATTCTTCTTGATCACCCCTCTGACTGTCAGCAGCATGCTATTATTGTCAGAACAACTGGGACATCAACAGAGGATTTATTGTGGCTTCAGGTGGGAATGAGAGAAGATGAGCTATTATTTGGGACATGCTTTACATACAGTCTGACTAAATTCAGTCTGGCAACCCGTAAAGACATGGCTCTGCATCTCACTACTGGTGCCTAACAAGGCCCACTGCTCCTCAATAAAATAATGAGCTTTTTTAGTTAGTTTTAAACCATTATTAAGCACATTTTAAAGTTTATGAAGTTTTGTGGTCTCACTTTATGATGACTAGATTTGATTACACTAGTCTAGTGTTACAGAATGAAAAACAGGGTTAAACACAGAAGCTCAAAGAGCTCCCAAAACCTCAAGAGAGTGACCATCACTGACTTTAGGGAAGATGAGAAAATGCAGGGCTGTCCTTGGGCAAGACATCACTACAAAACTCGAGGATAATTATTTCCATTTCCACTAAAAATACGGTCGATTACCAGCTGCTGTCCTCCACACAAAGGCCCCTGGGGAAAAGGGATGATTTTCCAATGGACTGTGCTGTGCTGGCAGCCCATGTCTCTGTGTCACCTCTCCTGGAAATTGCATGAAGGGTCAGGTGCCCCATGGTGATGTAAAGTCATTATCACAAGAGGCTGGAAGTCCAGACACACTTAGAAACCTGCTCTGTAAAGGAGATGCCAGCTGGAGCAGCAGCCCTGAACTTCTTGCCCAGTGTAGGTTATGCCACAGCCTCGCTGTTACATCATTATGGATTTTGCAGTCAGTGTAGCCTCTAAGCAAAAGTGCCCTTTGCTTGTATAAACTAATCGAGCACATGTGTGCTTGACATTTCAGATGGCATTACCACCCTATTCCCCATTCCCGGTGACAGTGTCAAAAGGGCAATCGATGTAGGCAAGGAGTAGGAAGTGCTGCATCCAATAGGTTAGGCCTTTCAGTTGCCAAAATGTGCTTTGTCATATGAAGTGCTAGTGAATTAAACAAAGTTAACAAACTATTAGGAGAATGAACTGATATCTCTGCTGCCTACATACTTCTAAATTAAAAAAGTTTCCTAAGTCAGAAAACACAAAATGATGACATTTCAGGTATGACCTCCAGGAAACACTAAGTAAAGAAGCTCTGAACACCTCCTAGAAGTTTTTAATGGCCACACATTGTAAAGAGTGCCTGGGAGAGAAGCTGTATTCATTCCAGTGACTGATGATCTAATAACAAATGAAAATTTGACTTATTTGGTTTGGTGAGTTCTCATGTACTGCCACCCACACTGTGCTCCTGAGAGCACTACTGGTTTGGTCAAGACCAGCTGGTTCCTGTGTACTCCTGCTCACAGCAGCATGAAGGCTGTGGGGAAGACTGCAAAACATTGCTAGTCATGGTGTCTCCTATATCATGCATTTAACAGATCCCCCAGCACTGCTTCCAGGCCCCCAGTTTCTAGACATGTCAGTCTGAGTGAGCTTTGCCAGCTGTTTGCCTGATCAAAGGATGTGGGTTTGAGCCTTGAACCTTTCTGAGCTTGGATCCTTGCTGCTCAGAGGCTACTTTTCTCTTGGATAATAACAGAGCTCTCAAGACTGGTCTGAGATCTCAGTACTCCGTTAACCACTTCAGGAAGCACCGGGAGATAGAACAGTGCCAGCAAGCGGCCTTTAGTCTGCAGTTATCTCCCTCAGATTTTCAGGCCAAGCAGAAAAGCCCTTGCTCCTGCATCAAACAGTTCAGTCCCGCCTTGTTGAGACTGGTACCCACACCAGCATCACTACAGTTGCCACCTCCAGCTCCTGCAGTGTTTCCCATCCAGTACTGACCACATCTGATGAGCCGTCACACCCCTGTACAACTCTAAGAACAAACTCCAACAGCTACAGCATTTCTTTCTTTTCCTTTCCTAATGATTCTCTCATCCTATTTGCTCTGTTTAAAGTCTCAGTATGATTTTTCCTGAGCTGACAGCATGCAAAACAGCTAAGGCTGGTTATTGGGGTGGAGGAGGAAAGGGAAATCAAATAACTTCCTTTCTGCTTCATGCATCATTACCAAACATCATGTTTTAAAAAAGAAAAAAATCAGAACCATGCTGACTTTGGCTTTAATAAGACACAGAGCAAAAAGAAGCCAACCTACTCCTCCACAGCTCCAAGACACCAGCCTCATGGCACCGACGAGCTTGGATAACGAGGCCTGTAATTTTGCCTTAAACTAGCTGGATGTTTCTTTGAAGTTCAAAACCAGCTTAAGACTATTGGTTTTCTTGTTGATGTTTGTGCTTTGTCTTTCTCTGCATTTCCTGTGACTATCTAGGAAAGGAAATGCAAATTTACAGTGTACAATCTCCCTAGCTAATCCTTCACTGCTCATCGGGATCGGTTTTCCACTCCACTTTCCCTCCCTGGCTGCCAAGTCTCAAAACCAATCATCCATGCAAAGACAGCTCCGCCACGTGGCACTGCAGGGCTGTTCAGAGAGGTCAGCAACCAGAGATGTTCCATGGCTGTAGGTTGAATGTCACACATGCAAAAAAATCAGTAATAGCAAACTGAAATGACCAAATCCTCCTGGCAGAGCTAAAAATACCAACAGATTAGAGCTCACATACTTTACCTATCTTCAAAGAACACACTGGCTATTGGAGCAAAGACATCTTTTGCTCCTCTGTGAGGAGGATGGGATACCCACAGAAGGTACAAAGAGGTGCAAGGCTCCTCACCACTGGAGCTGGTTACTCCACTGTCAAAATCCAACACCATCAAGCAACCAGTTGCTACACAGCATGTTGCGGGCTCAGAGGACGCGTCACCTCAGTTTCTCAAGAGCATATCTCTGTGTCATGAAAGCTGTTGTCACATTCAACTCCTTGCCTCAACACACTTCCTCCTTGCAAAAAGGGGATAATATTTTGCTTTTGCTACTTTTAGAAATATGGACTTGGAAGGACAGACTAGAGGAGTTCAGCTCGGTGCTGCTGCTGGGCTACTCCAGAGGCTGCACAACTAAGTGGGCTGAAAGGACAGCCCTTTAGTCAGGGAGAGAAAGGGGAAAATCCATAAAGTGCAACACTGACTCCAGCCCGCAGCAATGTAATGACAGTGACAAAGCTCTTAGCAAGCTCTTTCTCCTGCCATGGAAGCAAATGCAGCCCCCCCTTGGAGAAAAGGGTATAAAATAATCTAGAATTTGAGAAACAAATAGACAAAACACTCCTTCCTTTCTTTGGGAAGTCTGTGATGGCAGCTGCAGGCTATGGAAATACAAACTGTCTGTTAAAGGAAAAGCCAGTAACGGCAAGATGACAATTTGCCACAGCTTCCAAAGCCTGCAGGGATGATGTTTTGTGTTAGGTGATGCACAGAAACAAGGAGACTGTGACAGAGGCAGAAAACAGTATTATCCAGCTATCCTAAAGCTCCAGTGCAAAAGTCAAAGCAATTTCTTCCATATCTTCACAAACCTTTGCACCTCTCTTGTTAATGTGTCAGATTTTGTTATATAAATTGCACCTTATTTTGCCCTGGGAATAAAAAAATACATATATACATATATATACACACATATATATACAAACGCACAAAGAGTGATTTGTTTAGAGAGAGGGAAATGAAACTGTATTCTTATTTACTTTTACTTTTCATCTTTTTGTTCTACTGCTCCTTGTGTTTTATTCTCTGACCAAAAATGCTCCTGCATTGATATCTCCTACTCCATGTACCCTCTTCCCTCCAGAGGCCCTTATGGTAGATGATGCCAAAACACATCCTAAAAGTCAAATCAACATTTGTATCCATCATGGGGAAAACGAGGCATGGGAAAAGACCTGTCCAAGGATGCTCCAGAAACCAGAGGCAGTCTCTGCTTTCACCATGCAATAGCACAGGCATCCCAGTTAGTTTGAAAGCATCCTTATAAATAGGATAGAAATCATCACCAACAAGTAGATATAAGTACCAGAGATCCAACTCAGCAGCTTAATAAACTTTAAAACGTATCAATCCTTGAGGCCTTTCCAGCCTTTTCCCTCCATCTTTGGCTTTCCAGCTCTGTGCTACTGGAGCGGCTAAAACCAAGCTGCTCCCACAGCACTCATCTGCTCCAGACTGCAATTTTGTACTCTGCTAAAATATGATGCACATGACTAAAAGCAATACAGTCACCACAGTTAAGAGTTGCCACAACTTCCCATGGTTTTACTGATCTCATGCACCTTTCTCACCCACCACAGACAGGAGCAAAGACACCCCCAGCGTGAGCAGGGAGTGATAACCCAGCCAAGTCAGAGGGCTGCAGGAACTCCACACCTCTCCATCGTATCCTGATCCTCTAACTACTCTGCAGGCTCAGCCACTTCCTTCTGCTAGATCACCCCTCAGGGGCTGCTGATCAGGCTGAAGTCCATCCTCCCCTTCCTATGCACTCTTATTTCCTCAACAAAATCCTCACCCTTCCCCTCAAGTACAGCAATGCTCTCAGCACTGGATATACCAGGTGACTTATCTGAACCATCTTCTTCCTCCTCCCTGTCTTTTCTTCAAACTTTGATTTTTCTTACAGTACCAGTTCCAATGCTTGAGCTTTTCAGGTGTGAACACTCAGGCAAAAGCAAATTTTATAATCAGACACTCAAATATTTGAGTGTCTGAGGACACGTTTCCAGCCATCCATCTGCAAACAATATGTGCAAATACGCTGTTCCAAATTCATGCTGCTGTGGTCACATATGGGCAAAGTGCAGCATCGCCAGCTGATGTACACAGTGAGTTACCACAACATGAATTGCAAACAGCTTGAAGGAATTGTTCAATTAATAGCTTCAGGCCAAGAACTACAGATTGAAAAAATGGTTGCTATTAAATGCAAGCACTGAATAAATATGTGAATTTTGCTATTTCTTTGCAGAGGGAAAACAGAAGAAAAAGCTTGGAATAAATTCTGCACTATAATTATTTCCTCCCTTCCTCTTCCCACATGTTCTCTCCTGTCTCTCGTTGAGACACACAATTCGTGGTTTTGGTCCCTTTACCCTTCCAGAGTTCTCCCAAACTCCTGAAATTAGTTTCTTACTGAATGTCTACAACACAATTTCATTTCGAGAACGTCACAGAAGTTGAACTGAGCCATCTGCTTCCTAAGAGAAAAAGAAAATTATTTCTTTTATGCTTCTGCCTATGGTTTATGGGTCACCAAATTGAGATTATTTGGGCACAAAAGCATGTGAGGATTTGTTATTTTTAGAAGAACACACAGAGATTTCTTTTTTAGGATAATTAACAAGCTAATATTAAAACAAACAAACAAAAGGAACAACCAAAGTCCAGCTGCAAGCTTCCATGCTGATGGAGATACTCCTCCAAGAAGGGCTGTCCTTGCTCAGAAATCCTGGTGGCACTCCTGTTCATCACCGTGGGTGCTGTGCAGCCAGCGGAGCTTGGAGCATCGCTGGACATGGTGTAACCTGCACCACCCCTGCAGCTGCATTCTCCCGTGTCTCCGCCGAAGGGGAGGAGCACAGGTGCAACACAAACACATAAAATGTTGATAATGTGTCTAGGGGCCCTAGTCCCTGAAAGGATCACTCATGCTACTAATGATACAAAACACTGAAAAACACAGTCCAGTCAGTGCCCAAGTTACAGTCTATGCAACACTCCTGCCCTTCATGGGGAGGAGTATGGGCCTGTCCATCAAAATACGTGTTAGGGACTAAAGCAGGATGGAGAAGAGAAGAGCTCATGCATTTGGGGCTTTTCTCCTTTGACAGAGTCAGGGGTTTTCATCCAATTCCTTATTTCTCCATTAGGAAAGTGAGAGCGAGTCCCCAGGGTCGGTCTCTGCTGCTCTGCAGCAAGTGCCACCTTTGAGTTCCCCAGCAACAGCACTGTGTCCATGCCCAGTTACAAATCCAGGTCCTTAAAAGCCAGGACCACTTTGCAAAACTGAGACAAGTAGCCACCATCCTTCAGCTCAATGGGAGCAAGGAGACGGTCTGTGGAGTTGCTGCATCACAGCACAAATAGCTGAAAAGCCTCCGCTAACCTTTTCCCACAGCACCCAAGCTTTGCTCAAGGGCACCCACAAGAGACTGCCTTACACTAAGGGCTGCTATGGGGCAAAGGCTCACCCAAGGCTTGGCCACTACAACCAGACACGCAGCTGGGAGATGGCGCTTTCCATTCCCATTTCCCAAAAGGATACTTAATGTGCTGGAAAGCTTTATTTTTCACAACAGTGCCAGAAATAAAAGCACAGGACCGAGACATGCTCCTGCTCAGAGCTCCTCCTGGACGTGATCGCAGCTGTCAGGAAGCATCAGAGCAGTTGGGCGTCGAGGCCGGCGGCACCTCCCAGTGTGTCCCTGCACACGGGGAGGGCAGCCCTGGAAGAAGGCAGCCCAAGAGCCATGGCCACATATCTGTGCCTGAAAAGTCACCCTCACAGGCAAGGATAAATCCCAATTCAGCATCTAAATAGTGGAAAGGAGGAAAAAGAGAAAAAAATACACAGAAGAGGAAAAAGCAAAGAACAAAGCAGAGCAGCACTCAGTGTTTCTGTGCAATCGCCTCAGACAGAATGAGGATGGGTAACACACTGTAAATAAGCAACAAAATGTGCCTTCTACATCGGGAGGGAGACTTTTGCACACAAGCATGTGTGCACACATGAAGGTGGTCGCGCACACAGACACCTGGGGACATAACCCAACCTCAGCTCTGTCGGTAAATATAAGGTATGTTTGCAAATATGGAAATCTGGCAATGAAAACAGAATGTGGCCCAGAAAGACCACAAGATTCAGCTGAACACAGTTTTCTTTTTTCTTTATGTAGACAGGTATGTACTAGCTAGTGAAAAGAAGTACAAACCAGAGCAATTCTTCAAACTTAAGGATGAGCCTCCAACAATTTTCTAGAGCTAGAAGTTCTGCTAAAAATTACTATTAGGTATCATCATGCAATAGCACAGCTTGAAAACCTACAGCGAAGACCAGGGCTGCAAAAAATATTTAATAGAATTCAAAATGCTCTAACAGTGTTTTGAAAAGTAGACTCTCATACAATCATGTGAAAACATTCATGGCTAGTCAAGCTCATATACTTCAATTGTTCATTAAAGGAACAATTGTTCATTCCTTAATGACTAATAAATAGTAATTAATGAGTTCCACTCCATGTATTACCTTCTTCCCCCTCATTATTATTATTTATATGCTTTACCCATTTAAACCAGCTAACTAAGCACTTGTAAAGGACATCCCTCCTTCAGCTGATAGGTGGAAAGTAGTAAAATATTAATACATATTAGCACCCTAATCAAAACAGAGATGATGATGTGCTAACATCCAGAAATTAGCTGTTTCAGAGGGGTTATCCGGCAGCCACACAAACCACAAGATCACATCTGTCTTGTGCACGTGCCTACTGTACAAAGGAACTATGTGTTATCCTGCATCTCTTCCTTGCATATCTTGCCTGGAACAGTCTGCAGCGAGGCACAGCAGTGGACTTGTGCTTTTTACCTCCAGGATCCTGCCCCACGAGCTGACCCAGTGGCTGCCCATCCACCTCCCTCCATGTGCTCCAGTGCATCCATCCCTGATCTCCTTCCAAGCTGAATTGCATAATGGAGAAAAGTTTAATGAAAGGAGAAGGAGGGAAAGAATTCAGTGATATAAGATATAAGCTCAGTGGCTCAAACTTTGAGAAGATCCTGGTCAATAATGATCTCACAAGTCAGCTTCTTTAACATCACACTGACAGCAACACATTCCAGATACTGAAACACCTTGGCGTGTACCTGTGTTCCCTTTACTATCCCTGGCCAAAGGCTCCAGGACTGACAACACATTAGACAAAGCATAACCTAGAGTGCAACCCTGCCCTGCTTGGGCAGAGCCAGAGGAACAGCCCAAGAGTATGTCTTCAGTCCTGCAAAGCTGAAAAGCAGTGTTCAGGTAGGAGTGCTACTGCCACCAGGCAAGGTGGGCTCAAGGCTCCCGGGATCACATGAAAGCAAATCCATTGAGGCAGGGCATGGTACAAATACAGATGAACAGTTGACCAAGTACTCAAAACCTCTGCAAGGGTGTTTCTCCAAAAGCCTCCTTGAAAAGGGCTGTAATAGGTCACATATGTCCAACACTAAAATCTCCCTGACTACTTTCACATTTTACCTCCTCCACCTTGCATTCGTTTCAGAGCCTCAAAGTCAGTCCTGACATAAAACACATCTATTCAGATTCGATACTATTACAGTGGCAGTGTGAAAGCTTTCGAGCCATTAAACCTGCCCTGCTGATCTGTATCATTTCATATACTACACCATGCTAAAGACTGGATGGCAATGTCATGTTAACCGGGAAATTTGCATTTCTCCTTCCCAGCACATATGCATCATGCAGATCCCAAAAGCCTGCAGAAGGAAGGTGGTGGGATGCTCTGCCCCAAAAGTAAACCCCATGCAATTGGAGTCTTGCATCTGCAACAAGACAGACTGAAACCAAAGACAAGAAAAACACAGAGGAAAAGTAGTCAAGGAATGCAACAGAGTCTGTGACTTTTCTGTGATGATATGCTTGAGGAGTCTTCACGTCTCATTCCCTCTCTGCTCAGTGGAAGGAGGGGACTCTGCCAGGTCATTGCTCAGGAAAGCCCACCACTAATCAGAGCCAGAGCTTATTGGCCTGAAAACCATACTGGGTCAGGCTGGAAGAAGCAATCCAAAGAGCACGGCCCTGCAGCTAAAAAACCAAATCCAACCTTTCAGTCTTGGAAGAAATGCAGATTCTTGATTTTACTTTTTGATTTGTCCTCATATTTGAAGTGTGTCCAAGATTCAAGTACTATCTTCTCCATTTAGCGAGCTAATCTGCACCATCATCTCTGTGCCCAGCTCCCTGCCTTGCAAGAAGGCATTTGGAAGCAAGACAGGCAGGAAATGTGCGGTAAGAGGGTCATTTCCCTGCCCCCTATTAATGATAACCAAGCCCCTGGTGCACAGAGTAAGGCTGTCATCTAGTGGCAAGCAAGCAGCCCGCAATTAAATGTCATTAAGAGACCAGCAAACCCAGAGCTGTGCAATGTTATGAAACTCCACGAACTCTTTGCCATCCTCACCTCTCTCCTCTCCCTGGAGACCTGTTCGTGGCAAAGACAGTAAGTCTTTGTGGCATCACTTTTGTAAAGAGAATTAATCTTTTAGTACTGTTTGATAGTGAAAATTTAGACTCGTCTCGAAGTTTGCCAATGCCCTTGAAAAAGACCAGTTGCCACAGAGAGCTTTAAGTTTTTCTGTACAGTCCCTCTGTGGAGGGGCAAACTGTCAATCCAGCCAAGAGCATCCAAGCTCAATTATTTGCAAAACAACCAAAATGAAGGGAGGAAATAGGGAATTTTTCCTCATCCCAGTTCCTGCTCAGCCCACAGGCAATACTCCAGCCATTAAATCAGTATCTGGTGTTGCATCTTAGCGCTGTAATAACTCCTTGCTTGCCTGCACCAGTGGAGCGACAGCCAGCACTCGCTTGGCAAACCCCAGTGCTTCCAAATTCACACCAACTGCTTTAGAGGCTGCTGTTGCTTCACGGGACAACTTCTTTGAGAGGATGTTTTATTAGCAGTAATTCTGTGTCACTGTTTCCTGTCCCTGGCACAGGCAAATTACCACTGCCTTAAGTATGGGAAGGACTTTCAACATTCTCTCCTATTTTATGTAGTCAGATACATCCAGAAGCACTCCAAAATCATCTCCCTACCATTGCAGGTCATACAGTGGTTATAGCATCATTTCAGGATGTCACACATCTGGTTTGGTTTTTTGCACAGCCTTTTTCTTAACATCCAATACAAAAAACTGATTACTTGCAAGCCTAAAGTTTTTTACTTTCTATATTGTTAACCAGTCAGGAGCTTTGCTGAAGAGCCTCCCTGCATGTTCCCCATTCAGACATCCAGCCCAGAAACATTTTTAAGACTGGTCAAAAATTTTCAAGCAGCACCAATTTTTTTTTTGCCCATAATAAAGCAATTTGCCTCCTTCCTCTGAAAAATTATCTATCATCCACAAGCAAAAAACTTTGCATTCAGGCTCATGAAAGCAATGAAAAAAAGAAGTGGACCATTTCTGTGTAAAATACCAACCAATCCATATCTCCCTGATCTACCACTGTCATTCTCTTTTGGAAGAGAATTACCATCCAGCTCCGGTCATTTTGTCCCTGTCAGGTCAAATTGGATCAGCTCAATGAGCACTGCTTTTATTTACGGTCGTGTTTGAAACAGATAAATCAGGCCAGACATCAATGGAAAAATCCCAATCAAGTGAGTGTCTCAGAAGAAAAGTGTGTGTTATTACAGGGCAGCAGCATTTGAACAGATTAGCAGGTTTATTGCTTCTCACACAGAACAGTGGATGTGTGTTCACTGAAGTGGGAGCAGTGGGGTGTCCTCTTAGCCTCAGGAGGGAGGGATCTTCAGCTCTCCACCACAGGAATCCTGAGCAGCAATGACTGCAGGAAGAATTTGCCAGTCCCACTGCAGGGCACAACTCAGCGAGTCATCAGATCTTCACAAGGGAGCAAATAACATTTAACTCTGTTCTTGTACCACCTGGGACACTCCTGGACTTTACAGGATATATTAGAGTCCATAACACGCAATCAGAGCAAGGGCCAGCGTGGTCCCTGCCCTCCTGGCAAAGCTCAGAGTTTGTACCAATTACTGTATGCTTCTCTTCAGAGCCAGGAACAATCACAACGGATAACGTGGAAGCATGCCAAAACAGGTACTTCAACTATCTTCAGCCATCAACATGAGTTTGAGGGCATTACATGACCTCAAACTACACACCATGGGAAGACACTAACTCTGCTTTCACACTTGCTCCTGACTGGACCTTAAGGGACTGCACCTCTCTCTGTGGAAAGCACATTGCACGTTATGGAGCAAGGTCCCTGTGGCTCTGTGTGTGACAGCGATGATGACGGGAACAAGAACTGGTTCCACTTGATGACTGCAGTTTTCTTATCAAATAGCCTCTTGTTCCTAGGCATTCTGTCCTCAATCAAATTGAGATACAATGGACTGAAAAATCATATAGTTAAAAGAGCACTTTTCTAGGGAACATAATTTTCCTGGTGACTCAGTCTGTGGAACCCAATAGTGTCCAACACCACAGAGTGGAAGGCTTAGTAGGTTCTTTCACCTCAGTGTTTCAAATGACAGATTTATCTGCTTTGTCTCCTGGGACAGGAAAATCACATCAGGCTCTCAGTGCTCTGACTGCAGAGCAGTTGGTGGCCACTCACTGGGGTGAGGCTGACATTACAACAGGCAAAACCATTTACAAGGTGATTCTAAAGACCTCCACAACTCTACAAAGACACAGTTTTCAAGCTCTTCTGGACATCACCCGACCAACTACACCATGAGTCCAGAGAGCTCTGGTAGATCACCTCCTGTGTGCACTTCCAGCATTAAAAACACAAACACATTTCCTAACCCAATGTGACTGGAGTGGGCCGAGCTACATGCTATTTCTGGAAACATGCCTTGAGCAACACTTTCATTAATCTACAGCTGTTTGAGCAAATTATTAAGGCTACAAAGCTACAGATCTTTTCTCTTTAAATCAGACATAATTGTAACTGAATATTTCTTGTGGGCTTTGAAAGTCTACTCCTGGAGCAGGAAATGTGTAACAACCACTCAAAGTACAATTTATGGATAAATTTTAAACATAAGTAAACAATGCAGGCATCCTACATGCAAATATAACTGAAGTATCAGCCTTAGACACTCAGCGGATGGTCTTCTCCATACCTTTGCACTTAAACACCTGCAGTACAGCACTCCAGCCAGCTCTAAATCCCACCAGATTCGCCTCCAGGGTCTTCCCTTGTACCAAACGTGTTGATGTTGATACCCATGAGAGGATGCACCAAGCAGCCCAACAATCCCTCTTTTTTGGGGCTGGGTCATACCTTGCATTGTTTTGCCTTTTCCAGGCACAGTAGAAAAAGTCTCCTCAGGGTAAAAAATATCCCTTATTACATTTCAACGTAGTACTTGGCACCATGGAGACTTAGCCTGAAACTTCTGGGCACCTCAGCTATGAAGAGACTAGAGATTCCTTTACAAGGGCAAAAGGCTTTCCAGGTAGCTGATAACAAGTGGCACTTGGGGAACCCAGAAACCCACCCAAAAGCAGAAAGCCTCTAACAACCAGCTCCTGGTGAGTAAGAAAGCCCTAAAATTAACCCTGACTCTGAAGCATCCTGCACCACTCCAATCTTTGGGGCTGACCAATGTTCTGGTAAGCCTCTGTAGCGGGTTAGGGCTGGTTATGTTCCAAGCACCAACAAACCTATTTACTTACATGCCTCTGCTATTGATAAGCAGAGAAGGGGAACCAAAAATTCACTTTTTGTGAGGCAAAATAAGGATTATTGAGGAAAAAACAGAAGAGCTTCAAGGCAAAACAGGCTCAAACTTAAAAATCTAAAGAGAATTTATTACTAACAGAAGTAAAAGTGAAAACAAAATATGGGGAGTTAAAGCAAGCTTCCAGAACAATTCCTTATTTCCAGTACCTCCCTCCTTCCAACCCACCAATCTGCACAAGGGAAACAGAACATGAGGTTTGGTCAGTGCATTCATATTTTAAGTCTTTCTTTAAGGAAAAGAGTTCCTTTTCTGTGTGTGCCGTGGGACTCTCCACAGAAGATAATCCTCGGTGATCTTCTTCAGTGTGGTTCTGAACTTCCACAAGCAACAGCCCCGCCCAAACCTGTTGCAGTGGAAGAATATCTCCCCCATGCATTTTGCAGTTTTCCTACACTGTCATTCATGGGCCAAACCAGTCATGGGGTTTTAGTCTTTTTAAGGATGAGTTCTCTCAGCCTGAAAGCAAAACTTCTTCTTCTTCAACTTTTAGGGGCCTCTCACAACATCTATAAGCTCTGGCACTTATCTTGGGCGACTTCTCGGACTGGAACACCTTTTCACGAGCTGCACGTGAACTTCTTACATTCCCCCATGCATTTCAATGAATTACAGAGAAAACAGTTTGTATGTTACAGTCCTTGCCACGGCTCACATGAAGGATTTCAGATCTAGTGCTGGGAAACAGCGCCTCCTCTCTTTCCCTTCCCCCACTGACCTTCGGTGTTGCCGCCATGTTGGCTCCCTCACATGGTCTTTCTTTCTTCTCTAACTTGGAAGGGAGTATCTGCAAAGATGCAGCTGAGGAAAATGATGTTATCTAGGTTTTGTATCCGGAAGATACTTGCCATCTCCTCCATTTGCCGGCTGTTTGGTGTTTTTCTCCCCTTCGGCATGAACTGGGCTGGCTGCGGTGAAGACTCTGCTGGCTCCGTGCTTCAGATGACTTTTAGCCACCCCCCTCCAGCTCAGTGTGGGGGGTTTTCAGCTTCTATGGCTGCTCGCGGCTTCGGGGTGGTGTTTTCTCCTGGCGGCCCGGTCCCCACCAGCTCCGCCAGGCCGTGCCACCACCGCCAGGGGAGGGCCGGGCCCCGCTCCGAGACGGAGCTCGAAGGTCCTTAGATGCCGCATCGCGAGGATGTCAGCTGCAAGGCAGCCCACGGTTGTTTCTTTGGCTACCTGCGGCTCCTAGGATTGTTCTCCAGGGACTTGGGCCCCCGTGCTGGGGAGGCCCGGGCCCGAGGCGGGCCCGCTCCTCCCCGTGGGCACGCAGGAAGTGAGAACTCAAACTCCCGCTCTGGGTTTGGCAAATATGTGCATCGCAGAGGCGTTACCAGCTTTCTAATTGGTTCAACGACCTGTCCATCTAACCAAGTTTTAAACCCATAACCGCCTCGTATCACTTGCTTCCAAGAGCTGGAAGGATAGGAGAAGTTCAAGGTTTGGGAGTGACCCCAGGTCCATCCTTCAGATCCTTCAGCCCTTGTACCTCTGCTACAATGCACCTGCTATCCACACCATCCAAGTCTTGTCCTCTTACACTTACCTGTGTTTCACCCAGAGGAACACTCCTTCTTCCTCCTGTATCATACTCCTTCCAACTTAAGCCCCCTTTCTTCTCCTGCTTCACACACAATTCTTGCCTGCCTAGGGTGACTTTAATCTCTCCCACACAGTGTCACACACAGGCAGCAATCCTTGCTCTTCCATATCAAACACTGTGGGTGTAATCCTCTGTTCCACATTCCTACAGAACTGCCATCTTTCTCCTGCATCCTTCCTTTTCCCTCTCCTCCCACAGTCACACAGTCGTGGATGCTTGTGCTGAAGAGCTTGAAGAGACTGGCACACCACTCTGACAGGCACGTGAGACATCTACCCTTTCCTGCACACTTGCTACAGATCACTGCTAGCCCCAAGTACATGTTTAGGTCACGCTAAATTCACTGACAACCCCTCCAAAAGAAAGCTGGGACTTCCTGTGAACTGCATTAGCAAAAAATAAAATTAACAAAACTTCATTTTCAAAAGCACTATAACCATTTCCTTGTGGTCTCATATTGACTGCTCGTTGCTGTGGCTGCTGTTCTGCTGAAGGCCTCAGAGCTGCTCCCCCTTTCCCACCAGCAATGTCTGGGAGCAACACAGCACAAATGGGATTTCTGTGGGGGTGAATATGCTTTCTCATAATCTTTTTACCTTCTTGTCCCTTAGCGCTTGTTCCATCAGAAGTTTTTCCTCTTATGGCATTTCAGTTCAGTAAGCTGCACATCATCCCAGCCCTTCCACAGCTCTGCTCAAACAGGGGCTGGAGACACACAGTGAGACACCCACTGAGGACTGACAGGACTTTGATGATGTAGGTACAATGCTCTCCCTGCTCTTTTGCAAACCCGGATGACTAATGAAGTATATTACATCCTCAGCAAGTGTTTTGTGCTTTCTGTGTCCTATCTGATCCAACTACTTGCTGCTTAATGAACTGGATGAAAAATATGCCATTGGAGACCTTGACCCAAGCTTCACTAAATTTGGTGAAATCATATCAGCAGAGGTTTTGGCCAAGAGCTAGTAAATATCCTAATAGTCCAGAAAAATAAGGTATTTATTCTGATTCAAACCATGCTATCTTAAATCCAGATTGTTTCCACTGGATTAATTCTGTAAGGTGGAGGAGAAAAAAATACTCTTAGTGTTTTCTACAGTCAGTTTCAATGAGGCAGGGGAGAACATTTGTCCCTTTCACAAAGGAGAGTATTCTCTACCTTACCAACCCTTTGAGTTCCCCAGTGTCACCGGTTATGGTGTGGACAAACATACCCAAGTCCTGAAGTCTTGTACATTGCCAGTGGGAGAACAGTCCATCACTCTGATCACCTCGTTACTGCTGAAAAGATAAAGTCTGAACCTAAGACACCTGGAGACACCTGACATCACAAGAACTATTCCCTTGATATCCCAGTTCAAGAATCTCTCTCACAGTTGACCCTTTGTGACTGAAACAAGATGTATGAGGCCAAGAGGAACCCACGCAACTTCTGTTTTTGTTACCACCCCAGCCAGCTGGGCTCAAACCTGTGCATTTTCCCAGCCAGTCTTCCAGCTCTCCAGAGCAAAGGATTTAATGCTTCCAGTAACATCTCACACTGCTCATCCCTCAGCCTCCTGACTGAGTGACTTACTTGTCCCAAGAGCTGCTCAGCAAGGCCAACACTGGCATCATCCCATTAAATTTGTTCCAGTTCAAATGAGGCTTTCACTGGTATGCTACTGGGAGGTGTGGTCATGGAGACAAGGTTGGAAGGATGAAGACCCTCAGTCAAGTTCCAGACTCTTGCCACTTGTTTTTCCGTGAGTAATCAAAGCACAGACAAAGGCCAAACCTTTTCAGAAGCACCTTGCTGAAGGAGCAGGAACTTAGTTGACAAATGGTTTTTCCACACTTGATTAAGAACATTGTACAGCACCTGGATGCTCTGAATGAGGAAAATAAGCAGCAATTAGATGCTAATGAAACCCTTTAAGATGAGAGACAATGAAGATGCAAGCAAAATCTCCTCTCAGATAGGTACCACACAGGAAATCATGAATACAACCTACTTAGATATAAAGGCTGTTTCCATTACTCCTCCCTCCCCATTTGCTGGCTGCTGCTGGTGGGAAGATTGGCTAAAATATTCCTCTATAGCCAAGGTAAAGCTCAGAGGAGTTTTCGTTATCCTGAATCTTTACCCTTGAGCCCTTCAGCATTGCAAATTAGAGCTACAACTCTTGCAGTTAAAGATTCATTCGTTGCTTTTGCTTTCTTTAAAAATAAAAACAAATTACTAGAAGGGTTATTAGCAAAGCCAACTTGTACCACCTGGGCCTGAATGGATCCACGCACGTGAGTAATCAAAGACCAACTCCAGGACCCTGACTTTCACCTTAATTGTTCTCCTTTTCCTCCTTCATCTGCCTACTCCCTCCAACTGCACTGACAGCTACACTAAACATATAGCAAGAAGAATAATTAAAATTCTAAGTAGCTTGCCAGTCTCAGTATTAGTTTCTTCACTGTAAGATTCAGAGCATAAAACTGCAGCCTACTCCTTCTCTCCATGATTTTACATGCTGCCTCCAACACACTTCCTATCCTCCTCCACCAGTGACTCCCTCATCCCTCTTCCCGGGGAATCCCCTCACAGCTACCCAACTAGTATGTAAAAGCAAGACTTCATGGGCAGTACCAGACATGACTTGCGGCTTGCTCCCCAAGCAGAGCGCTGAGGGTATGTGGGCTCCAAACACATCCCCTTCCTGCAATGTGGCCCGTTTATAAATCAAATGGGACTGACAGTGCTGCAGTGTTTCCCTGCTTTGTCTGAACCCTGGGCGCGCCTCATGATGGCTCTGCTCAAACCCTTCTCTACTGCCTAGAGACTCTTCCCTTCCCACTAGGGGAACGAGGGGTTAAGGCAGCATTTTCTTCACTGAAGCAAAAGGCACCATTTGTTTTTTTTCTGATAGGATCAGCATCTGCTAATGAGGTACCATTGTTTCAGACAAGTTCTGCCAGCCTCTTGAAAATGCTATTTTGATCCTTCCTGAGCCTGTACATGCAGCTTTAAAATTGCATGCATGGCTAAACAGAATCCAGATTCATCCACATTGGAAGAAAAATGAGATGCCTGCCTTCCCCAGTGCACTGGCTTTTTCAAACTTAATTTCTCTTTCTAGTACATTTCTTGAAAACCTGACACATCCTCTACATGTTCCTAATAGACAGTCACTTTAAATGTCCCGGGGAAATGTTCTTCCAATTTCCCAAAGTACAATCATCAGCAGAGATGTTCTCTAAAACACATCAGACAGGTATAACATACTGTCCACCCTGCTTTTATGAATTACACTCTCACTGGGGAGTGGTACTTAATCTATTTCATTCCACTAGGACAGTAGGATCACAACTAAGCAGCCCCAGATATATTACCAATATTATTAGTAAAAAGGTATTAATATTTAACACAGCCATTAGCACCACCAGCGTGGGAAGGAACTCAACTAATATTGTAAGGACTGTAAAAAGTGGTTCAGAAAGAGACTACACATGGCTAAATATCATCAGGGAACTCATCGGATGAAGGAGGACTGAAGCAGAGGAGTATTATAATCAGTTGCAAATTGTCCAAACTGGCTAAATTAGGATTATCTCTAAAAGTTTGTGTTTAGTTTAAATTTTTCACAGGGAACTGTGGGGAAAAAGTAGTCCCACGATCTTAAAGTGAATAATAAAGTACTGCTTTGGTTGTTGCTGCAAAGAGAAACAGCATTTGGTAAATGCTAGTTTATCTTCCTCCTCACACAGGTGCAGTGAGGCCATACAGGGGAATATACAGGAATTTTATCTACCCCCTCCTGTACCCACCCAGCCTTGTTCCCTGGGCTGTACTCATGAAGACACCATGCTCTCTGCTCTCCTGCAAAACATTGGCGCAACTCAAGAGGCCTAAAAGGTTTTTAAATCCTAAGACTCCTGTTGCCATGCACCTACACAAGGAAGTCCCAAGTAAGCATTCTTTTAACTGTCTAGCTAGTTCCCAGGGAACAAGAATCACAGAATACTTTTTATTTGGTGAAAATCACAGAATCAATTAGGTCAGAGAAGACCTCAGAGATCATCAGGTTCAGCCTTTGACCAGACACCATCTTGTCAACTAGACCATGACACCAAGTGCCACATCCAGTCTTTCCTTAAACACTTCCAGGGATGGTGACTTCACCACCTCCCTGGGAAACCTGTTCCAATGCTTGATAATCCTTTCTGTGAAGAAATTCCCCTTAATGTCCAACCTGAGCCTCCCCTGACACAGCTTGAGCCCATGTCCTTTTGTCCTGTCACAAGAGGAAGCAAAACACGAAACAAGGCATATGCCTGCCTGTGTTCCACCTTGATTATTATACAGTCAGGTAACAGGTTATCTGCCATATGTGATTGATGTACCATGAGATGGGGAGATATAAATTACCTGCTGTCCTCATCTATCTGCCTATGTTAAGCCATCCCTTACCCTTGGGCAGAAAGGGATTTTCCCATGCTGGGACTGTGATTTATCAGCTCCTCAGTCACTTCCTCAGCCCATACACTCTACATGCCTTGATATCTGGATGGGGGTCTTTCTTTTTCCCCATGTACACATCCTACAGAAAAAGTCAAACACATCTGCCCATCTTACCTTCAACTCTGCTGACAGCCTGTTATATTGTAACTACTTCTCTGCAACAAGGACCAGGACTGGTTCTCCCTCTACTAAAGAAAATATAATAATAATTGTGGGTTTATGGCTCTCCCTCCAACACAACTGAAGTTGCAGTCTTAGGTGGAAGCTGCGGTAACCAGAACAAAGCATCTTGCTGCTGGTTTAAGCCCCCTTGGTCCCCTAAATTATTGCATTCAGCTACACATCACCTTACAGACCCACCAGCAACCCAGCACTTAGGCAACATCAATGGCTAAAATCCTACTTGGGATCCACTGGCCAGCACTGACAGACTTGGGCCGTGCAAAACTGCTGCGTAAAGCCATGCACATGATTCTCTGCTTTATTGCAGCTTCTAAACCTGGCTGCATTTGAAGAACACATCGGAACCCAACTGTCACAATTCAGAAGAAATCATCAAAAGCTTGCCAGAAAAAAGAGCAGAGAGGTTTTGTTTGCTTAATTAAAACTGGCTTCATAATAGAAATTATCATGGTTCATCTCAAGTAGCAATTAAGAAAGCAGGATGTGACTGCTGCCTTTGCTCAAAACATGAACTAAGCCTTTTCTGGACTCCAACACATCCAAATAATGATCGCTTAGCCCAGTATGGAGTAACAACAGCCCAGCACTGTCAGTCTAATTTTATCCCAAGCCACACCACATTTACATTTTCTCTACGGTCCTAAATTTGTGCACGCACAAGGACAGTGTCTAGTTTTGCAAAGGAAATAACAGAAAAATCTTGAAACTGTGATCCAACTACAGAGGAAAATTTCAAAACCACTGGTAAATGAAAAGAGAAACACTTTTTTCCTTTCAGTTCCTTCATTTTTGATCCTGTGTCTTGAGTTTTTAAGACTCTAGCCATGAGCTTTGAACTGGCAGCCCAGGGAATGGTGCCAGACAGAAGGACTGAGAGGGCAGGAGACTGGCGCTCCATGCTCATTCCGTTAACAAGAGCTTCAGCCTGAGCCAAGGTAATCACCAAAGCCACTCTGAGGCTCCTGAACTAAGCTGATTTACACCAGGTAAAATCCAGCAACGGACACTTACACACATGTCCATACAATTGCACTTCCCTCTGCTCAGCCTCTGAGGGGACCAACTAGGAATGCTCATCTCCTGGAAACGGTGCCCTCAGCGATCCATTCAGCACAGCTCAATCCGTGATATGTTCAATACGTGATCCATTCAATGAGTCTCAAGAGGCATTTTCCTCAATTCACTGGACTCTAAGTTATGCTGGGAGAACTCTATTTTCCATTATAAGACTCTGTCTTTTGCTACTTAAATCTCCACCAAATTTGAATGGATTGGGATGACATTCTCCATGTCAGGTGTTTGCCTCAGGCTACACATACACTGGCACATACATATCTGTGCATAGATATAATTTGGGAGGAAGGGTGAGATTTCACGTGAAGCAGTTCAGCTGTTTCCCAGGCTGGTGATGGAAGAGCTGAGCTCAACCATGTCCAACACGTCCTTGTCACCTCAAACAGCTCCAGTCTCCTGACATACCCCCAAACTTCAATTTTGCACCCAGTCATTTTGGTCACTTTTCTCTCTGAGTGCCACATGTTTTAGTGCAGCATTTTGCACACTGTCTCTACAGAGCATTCTCCTTGTCCCAAGAACTAGTTTGGCTAGCTGTAACTTTTGGGATGCAACTGAGATCTTTGTTTCTATCAGCAAATGAAAGCAGGAACGATTCTGTGGATCTACATATCATTCCCCATGACCCAGCTGAAACATGAAAGTGTTATGGCTGGGGCACAGTATTGGTGACAGATCACAGGTCTTTGTTAAGGACAGGGAGGAAGGACAGCACAGAGCTATAAAAACTCTGATAAAACCTGATGTTAATTCAATCAGCTCTGTAAACTTTAAACAAGGACTTAAAATCTTTTCCAGGGCATCACAACGCCCTATCTCATCTTCCTTTCATGCAGTCACCAGGACACATGGCAGCACTTCCCAGATTCTGTTTATTATTTTCATTACTTCAAACTGCAGCCCTAATAAGAGTGTTTGCTCCCACCTCGCTTCTCTTTGCTCCATTCTGTGTGTTTGTGCATGGGAACAGGGTGCGTCCCAGTAGCAGCAGATTTCAAACATGGATATTGAAAAGAGACAAGATAAATTTCTTAAAGAAATAGAAAAAGCGGGCGATAGCTTTTGATGTGATTAGACTGGAAATCAAAATCTTGAGCTTTGAAATGCCCTGGGTACAGAAGCAGTTGCTCACATGGGTCAGCCAGGAGCTGAACCAGATGCAGGGATGTAGCCAATAGTAAATATAAGTGGACAGAGTTCAGACCTCTCCCATTCCAGGCCAGGTAAATCTTGTCTCCACAGAGCACAGAAGAGGTGGGCACATTTGCCATGCCACTGTTGCATCAATGGCCACAGGGTGCCTGGTCTCACCATCCTGTGCTCCTGGCAGTGCTGGCTGGTCCCACGCCTTCCTCCTGAGCACAGCACCCTCCTTCCCTCAGTACAGTACATACATAGTGCCAAGGTGATTAATGAAGTTCATTATTCAATCTTGGTGTCTTGATTTCAGAAGCTGCACTAACAGACAAAAGCAGCCATAAAACACACCAAATGTGACCATACACTACCTTAGGAAAAAAAAAAATCCAACAGTCAGAAAATGACCAACGTAAAACACCCAGAAACCGAGAGATGTGAACCGCAAACAAAAAGAGTAGCTTCATGCAAACTGAAGTAAAGACTCCCCATAGACTACGCAAGGCAACAAAAGAAATAAAAAGGAGACTCATTCTGGCTTTGAATCTTATTTTCTGTTTTTGAGCTGCTGATGATCTTTTCCCCCCTCAAATTTCAATGAAATATTCACTGGCGCTGCTTTCAGTGTGAATAACCAACAGGCAACCTAAGAAGTGCGGCACATTTCTGCTTCACAGCTCATATAAAATCTTGCTATTTCAAAAATCTATGACTTACTGGGACTTATTAGCACTTGCCAGTCTTATGATACTGTACTGTAGGAAAGTACATCCCAATTAGTAGAAAAGAAACAAAATGCACACATTCTCACTGCAGTCTCCGGTATGCTGGTGAAAAGAAGTTTCTGAGAGAATTAAAGCATTTCTCCACAACAGAGAACAGAACAGACTTTCAGCTCCACTCTGTTTTTACTGTTTGCATCTCTCAATGGCACTGTGCATAGTCAGATGAAAAAAATAATTTTGCATAAGCACCCTCTACCTCCCAAGGCTTTCAATCAAGCGCTATGAGGTTGACACCAGATTGGACTGAAACAGCTTGTAAGTGCTCAGGTTAAGTCAAAAAAGGTCAGATGTACCAGATGACTTCTCAGGTCAATGAAAACACACAGTAAAATGAATGGAAAAGATGACAATAATTAGTTGATCTCTCTCTTGATTTAACAAAGGGAGAAAAGAGCATCTGCACACATGTTCTGACTTCAGGAAAGCTCATAACTTGTCTCAGCTTCAGAGTGTCTGCACCAAGGGATCACCACAGTCTGACATTCCATGTAAGTCTTCCTACCTTCCCATTGTGGGATATCAGCAGTACCAGCTGCAACATCTCCCTCCCATATGCAGTCTATCCAACACTCCCTTCCTGGATCCGTGCTTCCAGGTCTTTATTCTATTTCTATCAAAACCACCCATTATTAACCATATCAGGCAGAAGTCCCACAAATTTAAAGGAAGGCACCTCATGTTCTTCATTTTCCCTTACTATGTCAAAAATATAACGTGAGAAATGGAAGTCATTCGATAACATTTTTCAGACCCTTCAAAATCTGCATGAGAAATTCATCCATCACTCACTTGAAACAACTAAAACAAAACAGTCTGAAACTAAGAACAGCACAGAGGAGTCCTGTCGGCTCTCTCCCAAACACCACAGGCAGTTCCGGGATGGCACCACGGGTGATGCCAGACACCAGCTACTTGTCTGAGGTCCCTCAACTCTGCAGGTCTGCCCCTGGCACTCAGCAGGGCAGCAATGGTCCAGGGCAGAGCAGGGCACAGCTCACCAGCTCAGCAAGTACGTGTGTGCATGAGGAAAGGTCACACGTTTCGTTAAGGGACTGTCAAAATCTGTGATAAGCCTCTCCTCCACCCTCTCCAAATCTGTTAGAGAGGGTCACCCTTTACAGTTAATTATGCCAAGTCTGAAGCGATGCTTACGAGGCTTTGCCTCCCTCACATGCTATCCTAAGTGGTCTGAGCCCAGAGCCCTTTAATCAGAATTGAGCTGATAACTGCAACTGCGCTTCCATGGGAGATCCCTTTAATGTCCATCACCAGGCTGTATTGAGAACATATTGATAAATCAGTGACAGAGTTGGATTTTAGTTCATGGTCCGGCCGCTGATTCCAACAGCTTATCTGAGGTCTGTTCAATCTTTGCTCTATCCAGTGCAAGGTTAAATAAGTGACCTGCCTCTATCCTCTGATCACTTGGAAGTCTTACAGAAGATAACCCTTTGTCTAGAAACTGATATCCTATTCCCACTGCTTAACTTGTTCCCATGAAAAGACCAGGAGAGAATGAACAGGGGTAACCAACAAGAAGAGGCATAGTCACTGAGCAGGTGCGTTGCAGCAGGTCATGTCTCAGCTGCCCAGTGAACCATATCTGGAAATAAATCTGAGGGACTCTAAGCATAACAGTCCCCAAACAGGTGGAACGTAACCCTAACCTTGTTCCACTCCTTCGGCCACAAAAAAGAAAGTTTGCAGCTGGGTTGCTCCGGTAAAGGGTAAAAGAAATTGAAACACACTGGCAAGACATCCCAATACTCTGAGTATATATAAATAGATAAAAAAACATATTTCCATAAATATTATGGATACACAAACTCAAAAATCTGAATACTACAGAGATCAAGGATTCAGCAGCATCTTGCATATAGAGCTACCCTATCCTCCACCTCAGCAATAAAACTCATCCAAAGACACTATTTTAGCAGGGTATAATCTTTGTTGATGATATATTTTGAATATTCTCTTCATAAAAAATAAAACACATAAGAACAGCAGCACTAAAGGAATCTCCCACCACTAATGCCCAAAGTAATTTTGCAATACAAATTTTTCATGTTTTCTTTGAATCATTGTTTTTTCTTTTTGGAAAGATTAAATCTTTAATTAGATGCTGTTTTTATGGGAGAAATAATTGCATCATTATTATTTCCACTTAAATATGTTCTTGCAGTGCTTCAGAGCAGCTCTAGTTTTCTTCTATCTTCTTCTCTCAAGGATAGAGCAATCTCACAGGTAGTACCTGCACCGCTGTACAATGCACTGAGGCAGGGCTTCCATTTCTTCCTCTGGTTTTCTTTGCTTTTCAGCAGAACTACCTATAAAAAAATTCTCATCTTTCTTATTATTTTTGTTAATTCATATACAGAGCGAGTTTCTCTAGGCACTGATAAGGAACAACTAGAAAACTAAGAAGGACATATTCTACTATAAAATCCAAGTCTGGAATGTTTGACATTTTCCACAGATTTGCGGAAAACAGGAATGAGCAACAAAAATGTCTTGCAGTAAAATATGAAAACTGAAATAGCAAGTATTTTCAGTAATGTTTTGCTTCCTTTGAAAAATCATTTCTCCTAGAAAACGAATTTTGATGACAATATTTTAACGAGACAAATGGCCTTTCTATGAGACATGAGCCATGCAGTACATGAAAGGAGACGGATTCCTGGCTTTCTCACTGGAGCTTTTTACAATTTTCTTTTGCTTTCATTTCAAACAAGGGTCAACATAAAGAGAAAAATATTGGAGTTGCTCTCTGCATGTGGGAAAATGAAAAAGGAAAAAGCACAACTGTCGAAGTTCTGGCAGAACAATCAATGAATTAAACACTCTTCTGTGCCTGACAAGTGCCTACCAGTCTTAGTCTACAATCTGGGCTCCTGTGGGATACCCACAAAAATATACAAGTAATAATATCCCTATTGTAACAGTACAAATCCTTTACTTCTGAATCTCTCTTGCAGATGAATGATCACCAGTGCAGGGTGTCAACTGCTGTCAACAAAATCCCCATGCCTGCCACTGGGATGTCCCATCCTGGACATGTCCAAGTCAGCAGTGTCAGAAAAGCCAAAGCGTGGGTAGTACTGGCCAAAGCAGCTGCTTTCCTTGGTTTCCAACGCAGGGCAGAGGCAATCCCATGACCCTGGAGGAAGGGGGAGAGCTCAGCTCAACATCCTCCTCACCCTCGTTCTGCCAAGGCGTCCCTGTTCAAGGCAACATCCCACCATCAGAACATGGAGGGCTCGCAGGGGTTAGCATTTTGAGTGACAAGTGGACAGGTTTGATTAGCAGCCAGTCAACTAAAATTTTTATCTGAAACATCCCTGAGGGAAAACAACATCAGCAGCCTTGGCAGGCCAGCCCCACTGGGCAGATCACTACCTGTGCCTCTTTAATGAGCAGAGAAGCAGAGTTGAGGTGGCAAAGTTTGGAAGACAGACATGCCTCACATAAGCTCTGCTTTAGACAAAATCCAGTAATTAATTTCCAGCCGGCAAACAGAGCTCTTTGCAATTCCATCACACATAAGGTCAATACCACTTTCCATTTAATTTCCTCTGTGTCCAGGATGTCCCTCACTTTCTTCAGGCCACAGTTAATTACTGTAATACATTCCCTAGATCTGCAGCTTTGATTTTTTTTTTTCCCAGCCACAACAAATGGCTGCAAGTGCAACGCAAGCAGATCCCTCAGGTCCAGTTCTCAAACACCAGCTTTTCAGATGTGTCAAAACTGTCTGGGAAAGTTTCCAAGCAGTGTACTGGGGCATTTACCTGCTCTCTACCAAGGAGATGTAGCTCCTCCATCACTAGTTTTCCCAGAGTGAAAAATTCCCTGCCAGATAAAGCACAGGCAATGGGGAGGCACAGCTGGGAACACGGGATGCGGGTCTAGCAAGCTAGGTGAGGAGCCCACTGATTTTCTACCACCAGCAGCAGCACAGTCAGGTCACGATGAATCTTCCTCCTTTTAGCGCCCACATTGACAAGCACTTAAGCACGAAGGGGCACAAATGCTCCGGCTGGGTCTGCAGTACCTTCAGCGCTCATCTCCACTGCCCGAGCCCCTGAGTTCCACACAGTCTGCAGTTGTAACCCCCTCAAGGAGGGTGCTGAAGCACCACAGCTTTTCTACTACTGCATCATTTTATCACCTCCAGCCCAGCTTAGTGCTGATTTCCCAGGTCTCCAAGAACTGGCAACTTAGCTCTGCCTGCAGCAGCTCCAGGGAGGATTAATCTTTCCAGCAAGATTGACCCCGGCTCTCTCCTATGGTCCCTTTCTCCATCTTAGCCCTGCAAGAAGTAATGGATCACGCTCATCCATTCAGGTCGGTTTTGTGACTGTACAGATCCAGCTTTGCTCAGCAGATTTGATGTTCTTACAAACGTGAAAAGGAAGCTGCCTTGCCTAACCTCTTATCTGTAACACACCCCTTATACAACACACCAGGGAGTGGTGATCTTTTGAGAAGGATTTCAGCTCAGCCCTGATTAGGTGAGACAGCTACTGCTTGCCTTTTCCAAGCTCTGACTTTGCTCCTCATCTCCACTCCTTGGCTTCCCTTCTTGGGCTACCTCTCCTTCCTGCACCTGCTCATCTCCACCTCCCCAGGTTGCCTCACTTGGGCCCCTTCAACAGCCCAAAGCTGAACAGAAAAAAGGAAATTAAGCCCAGCTGTTCACTGAGAGGATGCTCTGCACCCCTGGATGTGACCCCACTCCTTCCTGGACTGGGGGTGGCAGGGGATTCCCCACACTCTGCTCTAGCCCTCAGAACATATGTCCCAGGTTAGACTTCTTGCACTGCCATGCTGGATGCATGTAAGGAAATGCAGAGTTCAGCTCGGTACACCCATTAGTTACACGAGAAAACACCCAACTCCATCCTCTTCTCAAACTAAAGCAAAACTGGGGTAACTCAGCCAATGCTAAAAAGGATGAGGGGTTTTTCCCCCCATTCTCATATTGACTTGGCATACACACAACTTCACCAAGTTCAGCAGTTCCATTAGCACAGAGAAAACCAGAAGGAAAGAGGAGCTAACCTCAAATTCCGTTTTTAAAAGGGAGAAATACACCAGTATTTTGGTCTAACCTTAAATCTGATGCAAACCACCCACATCTCAGCTTCCCAGCCACAGATTTGTGGCACCCTTGGCACTTCTGCACTAAATCAAGGTGAACCCCTAGGAGCCAGATAGGGAAAAAATGGCTCTGCCCAATGGCTCCTGAGCATTTTATCACTATCTCCACAATACTTGTAGCTAGCATGTAGTTTTACATATAATCCATCAACTCTAAGTATTAGATGTCCAGGATTTAATTAAACTCAATACAAAGCAGCAGGGAATAATACCCAGAGAACAAAGAGATAGTATCTGTCTCTTCTGTTATGCTGGCAGAAGGGGAACACTTTATTTATTATTCTTGTCCCAAAATTCCTGCAAAGGCATGCATATATATAAAAATATGAAAATAACTGATGCCTTTGCAGGAATGTAGTACTTATGCTGTAGTTGCGATGATATTCATTAGGCAATTCTTCTGTGGTTCTTGTATGGCATAAGCAAAGGCAATTCTTCCGTATTTTTGGGTCAAAGCAGCACAGAAGGGCCAATGTGTTAAAATGCCTTATGAATGGGGAAATGAGCAGTTGTCAAAAAAAGGCAAAGAGTTTCCCCGTGGGCAAGTGGAGCAGGGAGCCAGGAGGTAGATGTGTCTGTCTGAGCAGAGAGCAGCAATGCCCACGAAGGCAGCTGATGCTCCCACACAGGACACACAGCTGCAACCAAGCAGTGCAGAGACCAAAATTCCCAGCCGCCTTTGACTCTTCCAGGTGAGAGATCTCTGCCCAGAACAGCTGCCAGTCTCAACTTCAGCATGGCATTAATAACTATTAGCTGTGTCAGGGAACTCCTGGGAATCCCTATGGCACAGTGCTCCCATTGCACCTGGGATTTCCCTTTACAGTTGTGCTTGTGGAGGAGGGAACTACACGCTCCCAGGCACGGCCTCAGCCAACATCTCTGGCCACAGATCTATCAGCTGCAGCCCAGCAGTGCAGCAAAGACTCAAACCCTCATGATGGGGATTTGAATTGCTACAGACTCACTCGGTAGCTGTGAGTCAGAGGACAAGTAATCAGAGGAATGGGTTTACTCAGCCAAAGAGAGAGGCAAACCTTGCACAGCAAGAACAGGCAGCAAATACAGCACCCCAACATGGCACAAACTCCTCACCTTTTTGATCCAAGGCAGTCTCCATTACATAATCCTGCTGCATCTAGATGCAAAATCAATCAAAACAGATGATTAAACTGTCAAATTAACCAGCAGAGGGAGTTATGGCAATACAACAAAACAAAACTTAATTAACAACGCAAAAATAAAATTAATTCTATAAATACTAAGATATGAATTCAAACAAGGCATCTTCCTTTCCCCTCTGCACCAATCCTTCCAAACATGTAGACAGCAGCAGGACAACCACCCTGCTGCAGTACAGGTGTGCAGAGATGAGGCACCCACACAGCCACAGACGTTGTGCACACTGCCATGAACACACCTGTCTGCAAATAGAGCCCTATAATTGCAAGTCTAGGTAATCAGCATGCAGCATCCAGTTAAACTCTGTGACTCTCTCTTCAGAGATCCATTTAGCAAAAGATCTTTATCACAAACATGACAAAAAAGAAGCTGATGCCACCAGAAACATGCTGAGTTTAGCAGCTCCTTATTCTGGCATCATGTACCTCATGTTTCTGACCCTTCAGCTACAGCCACCCTCTTCTTCCTCGTACTCCTGATTTATCATCCCAAAGAAATTCTCTGAGCCACACTTAGCACAATGGAAACCTGATCAGAGGCCTCCAGACACTGCTGTGACAGTGCTAATAAATAATTAGTGAAGGGGATAGAGGACAAGACAGAGGGAACATGAGTTTCCCACCAGCCTATGAAACAACACTCAACAGCCCATGTACAGTGCTGGTCTATAATATCTATCCCCATGATCTACCCCAGAATAGCTGATAGTCTGGAGTATAAAGACAAGAGTAGCCACTGCCCTCAGGGAGGAAAAGGGGGCAGAAATCTCATTAGATGCAACCGGAAAAAGTTGGACTGAGCTTGAAGGGGGAGTGGTCTGCAGGACTATTCTAGGTCTCCTAGTGAAAAAGCATGGAAAAAATTATAGATGGCATTTTGGTTGCTTCTTTCTGTTCCTAAGGAAAAAACAAATATATTCTGATAGCAATTAAAGTAACACATTTTTCATGTATTTATTTATTTCAGTTTGAATAATAAAAAGGGCACAGATAGCAGGCTGGAAGGAAGTCATGGGGAACCCCTCTGAGGAAACACCAGCTCTGGTGAATAACTAAACCCAAAGCAACCCTGCTTGAGGCAGCGTGTCAGGGGACAAACACAGACCTCCCCAAGAAAGGTATAATCATCAGGAAAATGAGGGGGAAGGATGGACAAGTGGCTCCTTGAAGGATGTGAGCAGCCTCAGGGGAATCTTGCCCCTCCAAGGATGGTGGGGGACGGGCTGAGCCAGGATTCGGGGCTGGGTGGCTACTGAGCTCAGCCCTGGGGGCCCCTGTCAACTGCAAGAAACGCTTCTCTCATTCAGGGCTACTCATTAAAATCACCATCCATGACCTCGCACAGCAAAGCACGGCTGCAAAATAACACCCAGGGATCTCTGCCTGAGCTGCTGATTCACATAAAGCTGATGGGGTTTGATACGTTTGCAGAACGCTTTCCCAGGTCAAAAAGCAATTGCTCATCAAAATAATTGAGCACCTTTACAACTCAATGGGTCAGATGCTTGCTGGAGATGGGGCAGGAGCAGGGTCAGTTCCTCTCTGTGCCTGGCTTGGAGCTGGCAGGAGAGAACAACAAGGGACACTCCAACCCCGCTCCATGCCCCCAAGTGCTCTCTTCCCAGAGGGGACTGCATATCTCCTGTCTTGGCACTTCAAGTGCTAACATGCTGTGAAGGCTCCCAGTTTCACTTTGCACTGGAAAGAGCAAACCTATTCCTCCCACCAATGACAATTCTGTTTTCAAGACACAGGATGGGGGAAAAAATAATTCTAGCATTCCTGATATAAAATATAAGCATAAGGATTTAAACCACAAAGATTATACATAGCCACAGCTATAGTAACTGTTTCTTCCAGTCTTCTATTTCCACCTAAAATTCTGGGACAAATAAAGCCCCCGAGTGATTCTTTCAAGTTTTTCCCTGGAAGGAGAGCATTTAGAGCCTCCTGGGTTTAGCAGCTGCCCACTCAACTGTTTAAATTCATTTTGCATGTACAATATTGAGAAGAGAAAAAGGGTGATGTAGAATGGCAAGAAAGGCAGAAATATAATCGTGTGGTGGCACAACACCAAACCTTGCAAGATATTTTGCAATTACTTAGCATAACAAATCGAAACACACAACAACACACCCTCCAGGTAAAATCTAGAAGAAACACATTCATCTCCAGATATCATAAGATGAAAGAGTATTTGCCTCCATAGCCTGTATCTTTATCAGCAAAAGGACTTTAATTTAAAATTTAAAAGACCTTTTACCCTACACCCTGCATAGCAATGCAGGGGTTTAAAACGCTCTGCTGCTTTCATGTGCCCCCTGATTTCCTTTGATGCACTCATTAGTGACAGGGCATTCTCATTTCAGAGGAGGCTTTGTCAGGGAGAAAACTTCTCCCACAGGGGATTGCAAAGAACAGGGTTTGTTTTCTTTAGGACCTGCCACACTTAAGAACTGGCTCTAGTAGCACATAAACTTTGAGAGTATCTCACTGCCCCTCCTGCTCCAGGAGCAAGGAGCATTAGACCCATTTTCAGGAATGACAGAGACAGTGGCATAATGCAGCAGATTGTCAAGGGGATGAGGAATCAAGGAGGTCTAGGACAAGTCACAGGTGAGTTTAGCAATATATTAGTTTCCTCACAGCCACTATGATCCAAAAAGCACAAGGGATTTTTGCACTGTGCTAAAAGTAGCTCCTGCAAAATCATAAGTGTACACTCCATTGCTAAGAAAGCAACCAGATTCACTGCTCCTCACTGACAGGAGAAGCTGTTTCCATGGACTTTGCCCCCAGGGTCTAGAGAAGGCCCCTTTACACCCTTTTCTTTCATCCCTACCTTGGAGCAAGAAGGCCGGAGCTCTACAGCTGCTTGTCCCCCCAGTGACAGTGCTGTCAGACCCCAGCTCTTTGCTATCAGTGCAGACACGCAAATGTGGACCAGACAGATTCCACTCAGCGTCAACAAAAGCTGAGGCCTTGCACTGTAGTATCTCCATGCTCCAGCAGCATCTCCCAGAACAACACATCTCAGAGGCAAGGAAGCTGCCTGTCCTGCCTGCAGCCTTGTCAGCTGATTATCCCTGGCCATGCTGTCCCTTATTACTCCTTCCCCCCCTCCACCATCCTCCTACCACACCATCCCAACCTGTCTTGCACTGGTCCTATACATCTGACAGAGCTTCTCTTGCAATTCTCACCCCTCCTCCAAAGAGACAATGCAAAGACACTTAAATCATCCTCAAATCCCTATGGCAGGGGAGAGATGCAGTATTAACAAGGCAGCGCCAAGGGCAATGAGAACACTTCTATCCAGCAGTGCCATCAAAAACAGCACGAGGCTTTCACTGAATGCTGAAAGCAATCCATTTACTTGAAGAACCCAGCCTGTCTCTGTGGATTTGTGGAGGAGAAGCTTCTGCATACCTTGTGATTCCAAAGTCTGGCACAGAGATGGGGCTGTTCATTGCTAAGCCCCTGGGGACACATCAAACTCTTGACACCACAGGACTGCAACACATTTAAAGCAATCTGGTATCTTACACTCTGCCATCTGAATTACACCACGGCCTTCCAGGCTGAGACACAGTTAAACACCTCTTCTACACCTTCTGCTTTATCTCCTCTACTCCTCTTGCTAACCAACATGATTTACCAGTAGCTTGGGACCAAGCTTACTGCCCCGCAATAAGAAAATAATCTCTTAATTGCAATCTACTACTAACCTTCAAAATCCCTTGATATAAGCCAAAGAGAGGTCTAATAGCACAACTGTTTTTAGTAAATCAAACAGGCACAAGACTTTTTGAGGCAACATCATTTTTAGCAGCCACCTGTATTTTGGATTTTTTGGAAGGCTGGAGTTGTTTCACATGACTACTCAACCATGCCATCATCAAGCCATTTAGGGATATTTGTGTTCAAAGCAGCAAAGTACAAAAAAAGCTCTGATTAACACAGTGATTGTAGGATGCAAGGAGCAGGGAGTTGGACTTGATGATCCTTATGGATCCCTTCCAATTTGAGATATTCTATGATCCTGGTGCCTTGAGTACTCCAGCTGCAAAGTAACAGAATTGGGAATGTATTTCCATCTGTGGGGGAGGAAATGCTTCAGAGTGAGGAACCCGTGCATTTGGAAAACTGTCCACGGAGCATTTCAGCTGAGAGACGAAGGATAGCCCAAAAGGTCAGAGAATTTGGGTTTCAGTCTCTCCCCAGCACTTAACCTGACTGGAAGTAAGTCACCACCACTTTTATCTGCAACAAACAACTTTTTCTATGAAAGATGTACATGGCAGGACACTGCACGGTTTTAAAAGTCGGAGTGAAAGGCCATCAGGCAGGTGGACAGACAGATCAATGTTTTGATTGCCCTGAGGGAAAAGCACCAGGCACCACCTTCACCCGTAAGAATGGCTTTGTCAGAACAAGCACCTGGATGCATTACATCACCCAAACGGCGCACCAAATGCAGAGCACGTGTGCATGGCAAACCTTAAGTACCTTACCAGGAAAATTGAGTTTGCAAAATGTATCTTAGCGAGGCTAACAGCTTCACCCGAAAACTTTCCACAAGTGCTGGCTTGCATGTTCCTTAGGTTTTAGCTGTAACCAGATTTTCATTGTGTTTTCATTTCTTTCCTAAAACTCTTCTTGCAAAGAACAAACAGCCCAAGTATGTGCACCAGAGAAAAATGCTGAAGAGTCCACACAACTTCTGTGTTCAGTTTAATCCCTACAAGCATCCACCCCCCAAATCTGAGTTGATCACAGCACAGAAAAAAACCAAATACTATGCCACCATTGCCACCATTCACAGTTTGGATCTGCAGACTAAAGAAGACACAGAAAAGAAGACTGTAATTAACTAATGGGATTAATTCTGAGACAGTGCAGTCTGTTTAGCAGAAATAAGCAGAGGGGAACAACCAAGGGATTACTGGCTAAAAACTACCAAAGTCCATTTGAAACAGACAATTCCACCCATAAAAGGCACATATAAATCAATGAATTGTTGATCAATCACTATAGTTTTTATGATTACTTCTTACAATGCTTCAAAGCGCCCTCGGAACTAGAACTCCCACTCTGAGTTCCCCAGAGATCATCTGCTGCTCAAAGCAATCAGATCCACAGAGGACTTGGAGCTCGCCTGCTTTGTTTTTAATGATGTACATCACTATTTAGATAAATTATAAACCAGTTTCACCATTATCAATCATAACAGTGACTTATTCAGTCCAGCAAAGAAACATCAGGCTCTTTTGTTTAGTTTTGCTACACTTGAAGGAAAAAGGCACTGAAGTGTTCTCAAGAACCACTCGACAGAGAGAGATAAATTAAACTGTAAATAGAAATGGAAATACAAAACTAGAGTCATCAGTCACTGCAGCTTGTACAGAAGTTTATCAGTCAGTCCCAAGTTGGGAGTAGCTAGCAACTGAATTTGGCAGCCTTTTCAGCCAATGGCAAAGGCAAAGTGCAAAGTCGCAGGGGAACGGGGCACCTTATGAGCCATCTCACTGTTTCCTGTCACCAGGGCACTGCTGCTGGAAAAGATTTGAACTAAAAAAAGAAATACTTACACAAGAAGGAGAAACCAAACCAGCAAAAAAAGCAGACATCCCAACCTGAATTGCACTACCCAAGGCTTCCAGATTAACTGGTTGCCACTTGCTTTCAACCATGCCCTTCTAGAAAGGTAGGGGAGATTATTCAGCTCCTCAGCTCAAATCCTGCCTGTGAGATTGAGGACCCTGTGAACACCAGTGCCTCACTCACCGCCACAACAGGACTGGAATTATTTCAAGAGGGTAATAAAAACTTCATTCTTTGCTGCCAGCTGGACAGCCAGCAGCTCACCCCACCACAGGTCTTTCCCCCACTGTGTGACTGAAAAGCCTTCTCAAAACATCACGCAGAGGTCAAGCCCACAGACCTTTAACAGTAACACACAAAAGACATCTGCTGCCAATCTATTGCTTACATCAGTGCACCAAGTGATGGATCTGTATCCCACCTTTGCCCAGGCCATGCCATCAGTCCCTGCTTGCTTAGGGTCTGTCTGCATGGCTCACTCAAGCACCAGCATCATACTCAGACACAAACTGACGCACATGACTTTGGCTTCCTCTGCAGAAGACAAGCACTTCCCTAAAGCTTTCCCTAGGCTCCATCTTGCAGGGAGCATCAGTTATACCAAGAAATCCTCTTTAATTCATGAGCTGCAGCTAAACCCAGCATCACTCCCTGCAACTCACCACCTGCCAAACACCCCTCCAGCACCAGCTGTATGTGGAAGTCCCTGCAGAGCACCCATCCTGCATTTTATAGAAGGTGTCATTTGGGAATGGCCAGCTATGAATCATATAATATTTATGACAATATTGCAAAGCTTGAAAGATTATCACTGTGTCACATTCTTGATGTACAAAATCAAGTTGGTTTCTAAATGTGAACCAAGGCCCAAGCTTGTTCCTAAGCTTTATTGAATGTTTTCTGGAAGGCCAAAGCACTGGTAACCACGAGGTACAGCAAAGGGCAAAAATAAAGAGAGGAAAAACATGAAATACAGCCCCCTGTAGCTCAATTACTTCTGACTCATCCTCTCAAAAGAGTTCTTTGCCTCCATAAATCAGAAGGAACAGAAACAGTCGCACTGCTGGGAGAGGATAATTATTCTTGCACTGTGAGGGGAAAACACACATGCTAATAGTGCCAGCTCATGAGTCTGTGCTGGTGTCGATAGGGAGGAAAACATGCTTTTAAACACAGAGGGGCCCACTGCAGCCTGTGTGACAGCCCAGTCAAATCCTCACGCTCTGAGACCAAGAGAGCCAAGGTAGCCCCCCCAGTCTGCAATCCAAGAGTTTCAGGATGACACAGAGCATGGAGACCTCCACAAGAACAAGGTGGCTCAAACCTCCTCATTTACATTCATCAGGCTCCATCCTGCTCAGTTTCACCTGCCTGCACCAGGAGGGACTTCACTTTGGCTGTTCATAAGGGAATTAGAGAAGCATCCTGAAGAAAGGGCACAATTTCAGATGCCATGCATTTATTTTCCGGGCTTTTCCTTCAAAGCAGAGAACTTAGTAAAATCCAGGATATTGTAACCTTTTATAACATATGTAGGTTTTCATCGAGGAAACACTGCTGGTCCACAAGCAGCAGCACAGAAGAGAGAACATGACTTTGTGAGTGCAGATGCCATATCGAGCATGTAAGAGGACATGGTTAAATATCTTCCTTTGCAGTATCCCATACACATCACCAGGCCAGTGGGTTATTATGAGATATTTTAAATCTTATTTGCCTCTACTCTTTTGTCCTGGATTTACTAATTATCATATTTAGAGAGAATTTGTTCAGCCTATAACTATCAATTTATTTTCCCCATTTTGTTTTTTTTATTACAGTGATTCAGAAAAAGCCAATAAGCAGACAAACGTTTGAGCAATCAAAAAAAAATTGTTCTAATTTACAAATTTGGCCTGACAAAGAATGTTATATTGTGTTTTCTCTCAGAGAGCAGAAGTTAACCTACTTTGGGAGTATTGTAACTACAGCTCTCCCATCAGGTACCCCAGCTACCCCTTGGAAAGCTCGTTTTGCCTGGCCAAGGCTAAACTTTTAGGCTTGCAATTACCAGCAGGACCTCATGGAAGACACTGAATGAGAAAAAGTAGAGAGTGACTTGCATTTCTGATAGACTCTGCTACTTAAAATTATCTGAAATTTCAAGGCCAGAAAAATGGAAGCAAACAATCAACAAAAAGTGATAGATTCAAGTCTGAATAAGAGTCAGGCATTGAAAAGCAATCTGGGATTTTAAAAAGGGCTGATGTTCCACAAAAAAGTGTCACAAGAGCACAGGTCAAGTCCTCTTGCTTGCCTCTTCTCACATTACCAAAGTAATTCTGAGCGAGAGAAAGTTATCAGCAGCCAGGGGTAAATCCAAGGACCTTAAGCCTAATGGGAGAGCAGTTCTAGTATCAACCTTGTACAAAGCCAGACGCACTGAACATCCATTCAGTCTAATATTTAAGTGAGCAGATAAACTCTGTTCATTAAAATACTCATTTTTTTGTCAGGGTAGCCAGATATCCTTAGCAGATACAAGAATCAATGCAGATGTCTCTACCACACCCAAATGCCAACAAAAGACCATGCAGGATTTTCTAAGACCTGGTGTTTACCTGGCCAGTTTTGACCCAACTCTACTTGACCCTCACTTTCAAGTAATCAGTCCTTGGTAGAGAGAGCAGACATGAACCTGGGGGAGCAGCAGCCAAAATAGCATGCAGAGGCTGTAGCCCAGTAACACAAAATTACAGTAGCAGCCTCAGGGATAGTTCAGGAAATGCAGGCTATTATACTAGAAAAAAAAGAGATTTTAAAAAGGAAAAAGGCTTGACAATAGGGTCTGTAACCCTATTACTGGCAGGCACTCAGATCCCAGAAACATTTCGTTCTGACAAGGTAACACTTGCCCTGAACAAGGAGAAAGACCTCGGATTGACGCAAGAACCACTGAGATCGTCAAGATATCTGTCCATATTGAAAATGAAATTAATTTGAAGGTTGTTCCCCCTTCCAGAGCTTCCTTTAAACTTTTTTCTTTTTATTAACAGGGATAAAACCCGGATACTGTGCTTGGAAGTGTATCTCATCTGCTTTGCTTCTTCTGTGTAACATGCCATGACACAGGTAGTGAAAAGAAGCAAAGCCAGTGAAATCCACTTCTTTCCAGCCCCACTCCGAACAGGTTTCAGAAGAAGGTTAACGGGGACAGAGCTCAGCATCTCCCACAACTAGTTGGGCCTGCAAGACACCCAGGTATCCCAGGGAAATGCTTGAACTGATGCCTTGAAGTGGCAACCTGAAAACAGAGGCTAGACAAGATTAAGCGAATAAAAGCAGGTATTTACTTGAAGGTCCTTCAAAAGTACACCTTGAGTAGTCAAAAGCTTCAGAGGGGCTCCACCCAAGATGGATGGTCACGGGTTCTTCACACTTTTATAAGTTTGGTTCATTTGCAAATCAGGGTTAATTCTCCAATTATAATTTCAGGTAGTGATGTAATTACCCCACGTTTGCTCCCCCTCTCAGAGGCCTTAGGTTACATATTTTGGGGCCTGGGACAACAAGGTGTTCTTGAAGTGCAAACCTAGAGAAGGTTTTTTTATGTCTAACCAGCATGAGAGAACAGTAGCTAGCAGGCTGTATGAAGTTTCAGAATTACACACTAAGCAGTACAGGATTTGAAAAATATAACATTTAAAACCCAAGGCATCATTCTCCCCCTACGTGCTCCAAGACCTATATGCTCCATTGGGCTGAAGTTCCAGGCTCAAACCAAGCCAAAGGAATGACAAATATTGCTAAATGGCACCTATGCCGCAACAGCAGGACAGCCATGGGCTGAACAGCAGCATTGCAATTTCAGTACACACCAGACAGGGAAGAGCATGAATTACCACGCTACTGTGGTACACAGTAATCAAATCAATTTGTCTCCATCCTTGCACTCAACCTTTTCTCTCCCAGGATACCTTTTTGCAGATCCACCACTCAATTAACCTTTCCTTAAGTCTTCCTAGACATTTACAAATAGGCCACAGCACCCATGATTAGCGCATTATTTCACATGCATTGCTACAACTGCATTCCCCCTTGCAAGCAAAACTTGCATCTTGCCCTTCACCTGATGGAGATGGACAACTAGAAGTCATTCCCTATTTACTTTCACCATCTCTGATTGTTTTTACAGACTGCTGCTGTATTTCACCTTAGCCATCTCTTTCATAGTCTAAGGAACCTTGATTTTCTTGAAAATTCCTGGCAGAAAGAAACCAAATACCTCTGATTTAACCCTGCTCTGAGCCTTTTTACAGTTCCCTTGATTTTTTCCAGAGCCAGGAGATAAAGAGCAGGAGGCAGTGCAAACACAAGCTTGCACAGCTGCAGCATGTTTTCTTCCCACTGCCTTTGCTAATAACTTCTAATATTCAATTTGGTTTTGATCACTGCTGAGCACTGAGCCAATACAACCACCGAGCTCTACATTGTAACCCAGAACCTCAAGCCCCCAGAGCCTGTTGGCATCTCACAGTTCACTGCCTAATATACATGCAGAATTACTTTTGTGTGCGTCACTTCACATATTCTTACTCTGAAATTCTTCTGTCATTTTAGCATCCCATCATTGTGTTTCAGAATATCCTTCTGCACATCCTTGCGTTTTGCCTGTCTTTACCACCCCAAATAGTTTGCTGTGCTGCAAAAATTTATTTCTTTTCTTTTGTGTTCCTTTTTCAAGTCTCTGATTCATATTTGAAAGACACATGGTGTCGGCATGAGCCCCTGTAAGATTCTGCTGGTAACATCCCTCCATCAAGAAAACTCATTTACTTGTAAAGTCTGTTCATCTTTTAACCAACTAGTTTTCTAAGACCCTCCCTCTCTTTTTCTACTGCTGCTTCATTTCCTTAAACATCTCTGAAGAACCTTGATAACTATATTTGAAAATTCCAAGCAGGCTTTACCAAGAGAGCACTCTTCCACATGCTTGTTATCTCCTTCAAAGCAGCATTTTGTCCTCTCCTTTTCTGTGTGTGTTTGTAGCTGTCTTTACTTGAAAGCAAATTCTGAGTTTCATGGGACTATTGAGGGCAAAGCTTTTCTAGTTTCAGGTGTCTTAAAAACCCATGCAAAGGAAAAGTTATGTCCCAAGTGTCTCGTTTATCATCTCACAGACACCTCCTGGGCCCATTTTCCCTTTATGTAAAGCCAAAAAAAGAAATCCTTGCCCAAACAAAACAACCAATACCAATGCAAAACTTTTATCTTGAGTCTCTTTCCTTCTCTGTCTTAGACAATACAGGCTGGCCGCAGTCTAGTTTTAATAAAGGCTTATGAATGTCTTCGTGAAAATGTTTGGGCACTGACCCCTGAAACAATTCCAATTCATCCAGTTTCTGATTCAGACAGCATTTCAGCTCCTAAACACAGAGGAGTGTGGTTTTTTCTGCAGAGGCCTCTCATCCCTCAGTGAGCCTTTCAAACCCCTTTATCACACGTCTCTTCACAAAGGTGTAATCGATCTACATTTGCAGGGTAGGGCTTTCCAAGTATTCCCGGAGGGAACTAAATGCCATCATTTACAGTGATTTAAGTATGCAATTTCAGTGGAGCCCACTGGAAATCCCAAACTTCATGTTATCTTTCACTTCTTTAGCAGAGCCGGTAAAGGTCCTGCTTTCAGGCACCTCCAGCAAGCTGATCTTGATGGGCAAAGTAAATGCATCAAACCGATACCACCCACACTATTCGGCACTAACAGACTCTATGCCTTCCACTCTGGATACTGAAGTTCTGACTCCAAAACTTTCTGTGTTTCCTGGTTTTGCCTGTTTCACCCTAATACAAGAACCTTCGGGCTCAGTTTAGAGATCGACTGCCAGTTCTGCAAATGTCCCAGCCTGAGCTCCAGCACATGGTAGGACAAAGTACTTCGAGATTATTCCTGTGCCATCAGAGAATACACATCACAACGAGCTGTTAAAAAAATAGGAGTGCAGCAGTAGGGCTGGAGAGCGAAGGGTATGTAGGTGAAGAGCAAGGAAATCACAAGAAGAACCTAGTGTTGATAACACAGCTCCAAGACAGTGTCCAGCAGGGAGAGAAAGAAAACCACCAGAACCTTATCACACCTAAGGAAGCTATGATAGCTCACCAGGGTGGCCACACAGTGAACTGATGTTTCTGCTGCTCCTACAGAAGGCCTCATGGATGCCACAGAGCCCAAAAGGGGCAGATGGATGGGGAAAGGTACTTGAAGCGCTGTGTATGCCCCAAATCCCACCTTGAATGCAAATCATGTTTAAACAAATAGTTTTTAACTTGAGAAAACATCTGTTGATACAAAATGCTGGCCACATAATTTCTGTTTTGTTCCCTTACAGTTATTTTGCAGTCAAATCTTTCTGTAGATTTTGCCATTTTTCCCTAGAGTCACATAAAAGCATGAACCCAGAGCTCCATTCCAGAACAGTTTGCAAGAAAACATTGTAATATGACATACCCAGTAGGGACAAAATCTTTTCAGAAATGTTTGCAGTGCAGGGCAGGCACCTTTGTGTTAGAAACACATCTAAAGCTGACGAAGTGGAAACACTTCTATAGCACAAACAGAGAACACCTGGGAGCAACAGTTGGAGTAAAATCTGAGAGTTGGTGTCAAATCTGGGAGCACAACATCCATCTATACAAAGACTTTTCACACACATTCTCCAACAGACTGACAAGGATCCATGGTTCAGAGTTGAACATAGGTTACGTATTATCTCCCTTTATTGCCTCTATCAGGGAAGGTAACCCCGAGGAGGATATGATGTTTCCAGTATTGATGGATTTCTTTAGCAAACCCGTCTTTGACAGTTTCACACCTGGTGTGCTGCTACACGTGAAAGATTGAATAATTACAGTGATCCCCGGCGTCTCTCCCCCCTTTTTAAGCTAATTAAATAAACTCTAAAAGCAAGCAGAGAAGCTGCAATTTTAGCAAAGTTGTCCTACATTTGCCCTTCGGACTTTGCTCTCACTGGACTATTATGATAATTTACATGTTCACATGTCCACGTTCAGCCCACAACCACATATTGTCTTCTGTGCCAGATGCCTCAAAACCAGTAACAAGCAGAACCACAAGCCTGGCAGAAAACTCCAAGGAGATCAAAACCTGTGGGTGTGTGGGTGAACCACAGTTTGAAACTTCACCCCCACACACATTAGAAAGGAGAAGCAAATCATCTCATCATAGACTCTCATCTGAATATATTCCTTGAAATTCACTCCTCATGCATCACCATTAACACTTCTTGCACAACTCACTTTCTGTTTCTAATAACTCACTTTCAGAAAGTGGATTTTTTCACATGCTTCCACCAACAATAAAAAATGCAAAAGAAAAAGAATGGAAAAATAAAGGTAGTGTAATGTCGATATTTGGTGTCGGTATTTAGTCGTAATGTCAACTTTACTAACTTCACAATTTGTCAGAAATGATCAGACATGGGGATCTTTCTACATATCAGGAAGCAAATATCACGATTCAAAGAAGCTTCAATTCATGTAGATGTAAGACTGAGAGGAGGGGGCCTTTACCTTGTACCAGTGTCTGCCAAGTTTTGGGATCGGGGTATGGGAATTAAGTCCAGGATGAGAGCTTTTTGGACCTCATTATATAGCTTCAGAAATCAATGCTATATCTCCCAGTACAAAAAGCCCACCAGCTGTGCCTCAAGGGTAAAAGTACACCTAAACCTCCTTCCCCAAAAAGTGACAATTCCAGCACTTCCCGCGAGAAGTGATTTTTCACAGGCTGCGAATGCAGATTACAATCAATGAAGCTGATGGCAATTGAAGAAAAGAAGGGCAGCTCATCTCCCAGCCCAAGAAATAGCAGACTGCTATTAGAAGCTATTTCCTTCAATTCAGAATTTTCCCTCCCTTTTTCCTATTTAACAATGGGTCCAGAAAAAGCCAGCGACATCTGTCAAACCCAGATGGCTCACTTGGAAAGTGACTGTGAGTCTGTTTATAGGGAAGGCGGTAGAATCAACAGAGAGGGAGTGGATATTTATGTATGTTGGAAGCTGTTCATCTCTGCAATGACAACTTGAACTTGCTCCCAGCTCAACCGCAGGCGGGACCAGAGTGATCTTTCTCCGCTGAGGAACCTTGTTTGCAAAGGGCAGCATTTTGGAGAGATGAGATCTTGTGTTTGAACTGCTCCATCCTGCATTGCCAAGGCCTCACAAATCTCTAACCAGGAAATTCTTCTTGGGAAAAGACTATCTAGAGAATTATTCTGTGACTCTGCATGCAGAAGCAACAAACTACATGTCCTGGGCCCAGATGTACATAAAATGTAATATTGCCTGTTAAAAGAAAAGTGGGGGGAGATAAAAAGGAAACATAACTCCACACTGAGAAGAGTAATTTCCAGGGGATTAAGCTATTGTGCTATTTGCTTTTGTCTATTTTAGCTGCTGCTCGAGATGTTAACCTCGTTACTCCCAGTGAAGCAATGAAAAAAACTGTTATGCTGGCAATGGGATTTGAAGCTGAGAGGACATGCGTGTTAAGGAGAGAGGAGTCCTGCTAGGAATAACTTCTTCCAGTCGCAGCAGCATCCCATAACCAGCAAAAGTGTATTTTTCCTCGAACACCACAGTGCGTCAGCCTCCGTGAGCAGGCAGACACAAAGAGGGACAATATATCCACCGAACCACCAACCCCGCAGAGGACACAGCATAGCTGTTGCAGCAAAGAGAGCCTCTTAAAAGAAAATTGGATTGAGGACACCTGCTTTTGCTCAGAGACCTTCACTGTTACCAGCAGACAAAGTAAATTAATGCCACCCAGAGAAGAAGCTTAAAGCCCTTAGGAGTGTCACTGTATGGCCTAAAGCTACTTTTCTTCTAACCAAAACTTGTTCAGTTTGCTGGAAGATAGGCAAGAGAATCAAATGCTTCATGTGATTATAGTGGGACTCTGATCACGACAGTGGGATACAAACACTGGTGTGCTGGCTGCAGACACCACAGTCAGGAAAAGTGGGGATCTGAGTTAACGTAGCCCTAACGGCTGCACAAAAGCCCTCATACTGTCAGTGTGACACTAACTATCCACAGTCAATGCCATTGCAAATCATGTGAATTTAGTACTTGCAAAAGGTGCCACACTGGCAGAGTCCAAAAAGTGAAGCACCTTCTAGAAAGACAGAAAAATACAACAAACTCAATTTCTTTTCCCCTCCATCCAACCCCCACAAGAGTTGTGCTCCTCCCTAGCTCTCTGTTGTTAGAAGGATACCAGAACACAAATCCTTTCCCAACTTAAACTATTTGCTCTTTAAGTTAAACGGAGAGGCAGCTTTTTCCATTTTCATAAAGATCCAGTGACCCTCCACCAAGATCAGTCACTCCAGGATTAGCAGCAGCCACTCAAAACTAGGGAAACTCACTCAGCACAGCCAGGGCCCAGCAGGCACTGGGACCATGCCATCCCCCACTGAGTCTTCAGGCTGCATCTTCCACCAGCACAGGCTGTCACACCAAGCGAGTGACAGGCAGGCAGGGACCTTCCATTATATCTTCCCTCTTTCCTTGCTGATTACAAAAAGGGGTCACAGCAAAGACACTTCCACAGCTTTGCTGAGTTTTGCACAACTTTGCAGCTCCCCGTCAAGCTTTGAATGCTGCTCTAACTCACTTTGGCACTGCTATTTTTGCTGCCTGTGATAGGGGTTGCTAAGGGACTGTGCAAGAGATGGCTGCTCTCAAAAGAAGTATATTTCACAATATCCTCTCCCCCCTAAGTTGCCAAAGAAACAGTCCTACTGTATTTCCAGAAATTTGTCTACTTTGAAACAAGACCATCAACCCAGCAGAGCAATCACTAGAGTTAGCTACCAGGTGCCTACTCCATCCTTCCTGTGTCTCAGTATCAGGGCTAAGGACTGAGTTGCTAGTAGCAAAAAACAAACATTTCAAAGTGTGTTGAAAAGGAGGCTATTTCTCCTGGCCCCTCTGCTTCTGCACTGAGGTACAGGAGTTTTGGCACAGGCAGATGCTCTGTATTTCTATCCCAGCTACAGTCACTGAGGGCAGGAGAGATCCAACATAAAAATCCCTTGGGGCCACCCTACAAACTGCTGCAAAGAGCACTGCAGAGCCTCCTCTCCCAGCACCAAGATGCTCTCTGATCCCCTAGCACAAGGGCCCCAAAAGCCACCAACCAACCAAGCCCACAGAGTTCAGGTCCGGACATTACCCTCTCTGAGGTCCAAAGAGTTCAGGCCTGCAAGGTCAGGTCAAATCCAACTCAAAGAAATACTTATTTTGAAAGGAAACTAAAGAGTCACTGTTCAAAGTTACATTAAACTGAGAAGATGAGAATTCCATTAGTTAATGTAATTTAACCTGATTTTTTTGAATTTCATTGTATGTGGCTGCACTGGAGACTAATTAATGAGACTCCAGTATATTGGGATCGTGAAGGCTTCTAGCTCAACTTCCCAGCCTGATGCAGACAGCTGTAATCCTGTTAATTAGCTGCAGAACCTGTGATGTACTTCAGTTGAGCTCAGGGTGAAGAGAGAAAGATTAAAATGAAGCCAAGTGAATGAGAAAGCACCACCTTATATGCCTACAATTTACAGGGTAGGAGTAACACACCCTGTGCATGAACAGATGTCTTCCCTTGGATCAGATGGGGGAGGGCATTGCAAAAGAACAAAGTGTCCTTGTGTAAGATCAGTTAATTAGCTTGATAAATTAAAGGATGAGACTGAAGGTAAAAAACGAATTTTCTTATTTAAATGACCCCCCTAAAAAGTCCTGTTAGCCATTGGAAGTTATACACCAAAGCTATTATGGAAAACAATCAGATCACTGTTAGGTCTGAAAGTAGCTTATTTGAGTGTCTTTCATATAGAGAAACCATTGCTCTTACATTTGTCAGCATCCCCACATAGATCAAGAAGATGCCAAATTGAATAAGCACTGAGAAAACCTAGATGGCAGCTTTAGGTCCAGATCCCTTCTCGGGAGAGAAGGGCCCATGCTGCTCTCTGGTCACACTGCAGGCTCACAAACCAGGCACAAACACTTGACCACAGCATGTGTCATATTAGATTTTTGTGTCAAAAAGAACCTTTGAAATCCAGGACCGCAAAGGTAGTCTGCAAAATAAGTGGTATTTTTTGCTGTGCCCATAAATGTAGTTGTATTGGAGCAGGGCACATGGAGATTATCCAAGCTGCCAACTCTTACACCCTGACATCTAAGGAGGGCTGGCTCAGAAGCCACCATGCATCTGAGCTGCTTCAGGTGATAAGAATGAAGGTCCTCCAGCCAATATGACAAAGAACAAGAGTACACACTCCAGTGGCAACTACTAAGGTTCATCTTCAGATTCAATATTTAGGAGTTGTTGGGGGGGGTTTAGTCCAGCTACCGAAGTTTGGAAGAGGGGGATGTTACAAAACTGTCTGGACTCTCCCAAAAGACCGGTTCTAAGGCCAGAGTCAGGCCAATGTTCTTATGAAATACATATTTGCAACATATAATTAAAAACTCCTTCAACTCTCCACACCATGCTTGCCTTTCCAGGTAGCCTATATCTTCTTGGGGAAGCCCGCCAGGACTGTCCAGAGAGCCTCTCTAACCCCACCGACGCCCAAGGCATTAATTCAGGCGGAGTTGTCTACAGTGACATCTGAAGAACAAACAGACATCTCTGAAGGATCCAACAATCCAAGTTAGCATCTTGGCTAGTCTGCAAATGGCATTACAGACGCTTTAGTGATTTGAGAAAAAACAGAGCATTGCAATGCTTTTCCAGCTTAAGGTCATGTACTTTACTTTCACTGCAGCCCCCGTAAGCCCCAAATGAGCCTATTCCAGATCAGCGCATTCGGAAGACATAGAGGCACAAATCACCCCAACACACTCCTGCCTTAACATCTCCTTTGGAGCTTGCAGCAATGGAGATACAGAGCTTGGAAAGCAGTGCAGGAGCATGTTTCATTGAGAAGGAACAGAATTTAGGCAGGGAAATGTTTCGTAGCCTTCTCCTTGCCTCTCCCCTCTCCTTACTGGCATCCAGAACAACCTGTGGGACAGAGAGAAAACTTGAGAGTAGCACCAGAAGCCTTTAAGAAATACAACCTCAAGCAACTTACAAATATTAAATGCACCCATACGGTGTAGGGAAGATCTTATTTATAGCTGGGTGAAAAAAATGGATAGAATTTATCCTGATGTCTCATGGAACAGTGGCTCCCACTTAAATACTGAACTGTTTGTGGTTGAACCTTCTCCAAGATTTCCAGTTCTGTGTAGAAAAACCAAAAGTCGTATTGATTTCAGAATTGCTTTCAAATTACAAGTGCTAGCAATAAAATTAACTGTATGAATTTCAAGCATTACACTTCTCTTGCAAATTCAATTTTTGATTAATCACCATGGCTGAAGCATTAAGCCTTGAAATGTTAACAGTGATTATTACTTTGCTGCTATGGGGTTTGAGGGTCTTTTTTTGGTGGTGTTTCTCTAAATTTTTAGAGCACTGCTTATTCTGGATACTCTGGGAGCTGTAGTTCAAATGCCATCATATTCAATGTAACCTAAAAGAGAGAGAAATTGTTATCAATTCCTACAAATACAGCAAATTCTGGAAGCAAATAGTAGATAAAACATCATCTTTTACTAGCCCGGCTGAAATAGCTTTATAATTAGCAATAGATGGCCTTGCTGTTTTTAGCATCCTTGTTGATCAGCCAGTATTTATCAAAAGAAGCTGCACACCACTGTCTGGGGGTTTCAGCAAATGAGGTGTCAGGGATTTATTCACAGAGAAGCAAAAAGATTTTACAATGAGCCTGCCATGCCAAGTATGTTGCTGGCATAACTCCACTGGATACCCTGTTTTTTCTAGAGAAAAGTGGCCCTGGATTTTTAACCATAAAAAGAGCAGATTCAGTATCATCTTTGCTACCTGCAGAACATCCATGTATTTCACAATCTGCGCTGACAGAGTGAGAGCAACATGAAAAACAATAGACTTGTTCCATATAAATTATGCAGCCCCGTGACCTGAGGGCTGATCAAGCTGGATAGAACACCCATTTTGCAGGGATGCTGCAGCTGCTTGCACTCACCTTCTCACGCTGCCATCACAAATGCCCAGCCGCTTTCAGCTTGGACACCTGCATCTCCATAGCTAACACAGCAGAAACTAACCCAGATGGGTTTATCTACCCTTTCTGTTTATATTTCTGGAGAAGGTTTGGAGCTACCTCAGGTGAGAAAGTGGAGATATGGATGTGCTTACCGATAGGGTGCGCATATGTGCCTGCCCACACATACCTATGTGAGAGGATGGACGCAGTCGGCAGAGGGTGGGTTTTTTGTATATCTGCAGAAAACTGCTGCAAGTTGGCGCCATAAAGATTTCCACAGTCTTGCTCCACTGCGCACAAGTCACATAAAGCTCTGCTTGGCAGCTGCCTTCTCTGACAAAGCTGGTCTCTGAAGGTTGGCCTCCATCACTCTTTAATTTCTTGTTCTTCCTAACTAAGCTAAGCTGATAAGCTGTGCTGAATGTCACTTCTGAAATAATTCAGCAAAATCTCATGCTCGGGCAGACAACTTCAAAATTATCACAGTGACTTAGATTTTCCTCTTCCCTTCCCTCATGCTGCACTGAAAACATCATTTCCACAAAAATCAAGGGCCTATTTCTTCTCATCCCCACACAGTGTATGTCTAAAAAATGCCAGCTTGCTCAACTGACTGCAAGAGATCCCTACATATGCAGCAGCAGGCAATAGGACCCACACAGGCAGAGCTGTATCATGTCACTAAGGGCATACAAACAGCTGTAGCCCCATCATAACAAACCAGTGCCTTTCTCCAGAATTTAACAACACCCTTTTCACTCGATGTTTGTAGGGTAAGAGACCACACATGAACATCAGGGCTCTAATGGGTTTTTATTCATTGTAAAAATACACAAGGAAACTGGAGTAGCTTACAAGACCATCCCATCTGAAGGTAAATGACAGCTTTTGGACATGAAACCCCCATGGCATGACTCCAGCCAGTCAACCCCCACAGCAGGGAGCCAGGATGTTTCACCAGCTAGACCTTAAGTCAGCACGTCAGGAGGTACTGCACCTGCAAACAAGACCAGAAAGCTTTACAACTTCCTCACAGTGATGATGTGAAATATGACATCCCAGAAGGAGGTAACTTACAGGCAAGAACTTGGGTGATAACGCTGCAGCATGGATAAAAGGCAGTGCTCAGTCTCCGACTCAGGAGAGAACCTGGGCTCACTTCAGATTTATGCTTCTCTCTTGCTCCAGGAGGAAGGAATTGCAGCCCATGCCAGCACCTCCTCCTTCTACACAGTGTCTCAGGGTGGATGATTTGAGTCTAATCCATGAAACCTCCTCTGTTTCTCAGTGATAAATGCAGTTTGGAAAAGTAGCACTTTAGAAATTAGCAATGTCAGATCTCGAGGGTAAGCTGTAAATCTCGGAAGGGCAGCAGCACACAACACAGCCCTGCACAGGCACATGGCAATTATGAAAAACAGAAAGCATTCCTTTCAAAGGCTGACTGTTAGTTCACAAGTCAGGTCTGAACCCATATTGTCCTCTTGCCTTTTTGGGATACAAGCATGTTTTCCAGATAATTAGAGATACACTTAGAGTGACAAGAGGGTGTTGTGAATACTTTTTTTAACTAAAAAAGTACTCCACAACTTGATCATTCATGCCCAAGCATTACAATATTTCCCTCCTCCGTAAGCATTTGGCCTTTTAGCTGGAGATAGGGGTCTCCTGGGCACACACAAGGACAAATCATTTAAACTAAACGAAGAACGACTCTCGTTTTTGCACAGTTTACAGCTGCACTGTGGAACTCACAGCTGAAGGTTGGGAGGGAGGCCAAAATCACATGTGGGTTTCAATAGACCATCACCATCTTGAAGCCAATAATCAAAGAGCAAGACACCCAGCCAGGACCTACAAGGGAGGAGCAGAGGAAAGGCTGCCCACAAGGAACAAGCACTCAGTGCACACATTAACACTGTCCCCTTTTCTCTGGCCATCCTTTAGAACTAGGAAGGATCAGATAACTGAGCTAGATGGTCTGACACCGTCTTTTTTTTACTAGAGAGACCATAATACCAAGAACATTTGAGTTCTCTGAAGAGAAATACTGACCAATTGAACACAGGTCTGGCTGGTAAGTAAGCAAAAAAACCAAATGATATCATCCTAAAGAACATTAAAACTGATACGAAAGTCTACCCTATAGCTAAGCATAGCAGGAGAATTCAATTTGTGTTACCTCAGGACCATTAATGCACCAATTAGCTCTGTTTCTCTGGGAAGAATTCATCTCATCATTTACATTCTTTGTTCATTGGGTAGGGAGGGGAAAAATTATGAAAACACATGTGAAACATTTGGATGTGCCCAACTACAAAAGATTTCATAATGAACGAATTAGATTAGTGTTTCTTGAAGCAAAGAGGTTTTTGTTTTAACTAGAAGCACAACAAGAAATAATAGGAGCTGTGCTTTGCCCTTATTCTGCTTAGGCTCTTAATGGAATTGGTTTGCCTGAATCAAACAGGTTCAAAATATTAATTAAAAACAGGTGCTTCTGTGCAGTAACTTCTCCACACCACACTGAGTACTTCGTGCAGCCAAACCACATCCACTCTTCAGTGCGACCTGCAGAAATTCCCTTTGCGCTTCTCTGGTGGCAATAAAAGAGCAATAAAAATATAATTCAGAACACTGTGTGACAGAGCATGTTACAAGGAACACTTAAAAAGGAAAACCATATCCAATGAGCTAGTGATGCTGGTGCTCGGGAGCCTTCTCCAGAGGATCGTGTTCCCTTGGGAATGTCCTCCATGTCACTGTAAACCTCAAGAAAGATATTCTTTGCATAAGATATCTCCAATGGGATTTAAAAATCAATGTCTTAGTCAGCAATTGAAGCACATTAGTCTCAAAAAAGGAGAGGGTGGCTGGAAGAAGCTTTCCAACAGTAAGCAGACAAGTTTTGTATTTGGTGGGTTTATCACTATCTCTGCTGGTCACATGCAGCGCAGACCCAAGGCTCCAGCCTGTGCCAGAACCATGATGGCTAAACATCTGCAGGCAAGGAGTTTAAATACCGCTCACACAGCAAAACCCAGTCATGCCAAAAAGTTTTTTCTGTTAATTGAGAAAATCAAAAATTTTTGCACCAAAGAATGGACAAGAAAGCAAAGCGTCTTCCTAGAAATAAAAAATTTCACATATGACCAGTTGAGAATCACACAGCCAGGGATGCTTCATTCACACGTGAACCTCTTTAAAAAGAAAATAAAAAATCCATGGCCTGTGATCCTTCAAACCCTGCTCAGTCACAAGCAGTTAGAATTGCAGCAAGGCCACACTCAGCAAAGAAAGCAGGTTCCAGATGAGTATTTTCTCATGTCCTCTCTCATTTCAACTCCTAGAGGAGCAAGGTAGAAAGAAAACATATTTGAAGAGTTGTTTTAATTTTATTTCTAATTTGGGTCATAAGTGAGTTCCTGTTCTGTCACACAGTTATTTGGTTACCTCACAGCTAAGTTCTATGCTTATTCCTGCTTTACTTTGTTTTGTTTAAACCTCTTTTCGGATTGATATAAAATCCTGAGCAACAGCAGTGTTTGGAGGGGATGGAGAAGTCGACAACAGTTGCACATTTCTTAAACCCAAGTTGCTAAACCCAAGTGCTATCACGTGCCTAAAAACCGCCATACAAAGCAGTTCCTGACATGACTCAGTGGTTTGATTTGATCCATGGGTCAGCAGGACAGGACCTGCCATCACAGAACGAACGGCTAAGGGACAACAGCACCCTGGGTTCGCTTCCCTCTAATTACCAGTATGGAAATATAAAAATCTGCAGTACTACCAATTCACTTTTTCTCTTCTTTTCTAAGAGGTAACCCCAAAACCAGAAAAATGTAAAGTAAAAGTGAAGCACCACACCAGCAGCTAGGAATCAATACCTCATGGCTTTGTAAAATAAGTCGAAAAACATAAAGCACCTACTGACTGTAAAACCCTACTAAACTCCCCTCCCCAGAATTAGCAGGGCCTCAGGGGTGAGCTGAGCAAGGCTGCCCAGCAGGAGTGGTAACACTGGGGAGAAACACAACCCTGGCTGCCCCCACCTCTGCACCTCAGCCTGCTGCTTCCATGTGTCTCAAGTCCTGCAGGGTCACCTTTCCCCAAAGCAATTACATCCCACTGATACTAATCTCACCAGTTCCACAACCCCCATGAGATGCAAAATTAACCCTCCCTTTGGCAGCTGCCCCAGCTGGGGCAAGCCATCCTTCGCGGCCAAGTTTCAGGCCTGAAGCTTAAACAGCAGCTGCTGCAGATTCTCATTTCAACAGGGAAGTGAGATTTGCTGCCAGAGGCACCCACCTGCCACCCTGGGGCCAGGGAAGCAGGAGACCTTGGTTAAGGCAAGCAGCAGGATCCTCACAGCGCCTAATGACAGACACACTCACACGGCCAGGCTGCAGCCCAGCTCCTGTGCCGACAGAGCCTGCAAGATATTCAAACCAATCAATCCTCTTGGATTTGCTAATGTGTTGCCATCAAATTTGACTCCAAGGCCACGGGAATAACTTTTTCCCAGTAAAGCCTTCATGCTTTGGCAATTTTTCCCCAATGCAGGTTTCTTTACCAGAATGAGCAAAAAGCACAAGGCTCTGGATTTGCCCAAACTACCTTGCTGAAGCAGTACTGCTGCAAGAAAGCTACATCTCTCCAAAGAGGTGCTGCAGATGTGTTGCAATGGCCACATTGAGCCACCATCCCTTTCAAACTGCAGCCTGGGAGGGAATTTTGAACACATTCATACAACAAACCTTGTCCTTAATATTCCCCTATCAGTAGGCTGCAGTAATCAGATCCACTCCGCAAAACATTTTTGTGAAATATCAAGGAAATATGGGTTGCCTGTGTGAGAGGTGGTCTCCTTGCTTAGAAATCTATAAGAGAAAGGAGCTAACTTTTATAAAAATATGGTCTAACCTGAAAGCAAAAATACTGCTGGGGCAGATGGAACTTCCACAGCTCTAGGAGGAGCTAGGCTGAAGACAGTGTGACAAGTTTTTACTTATAGCTATATTCTAAGCATATTCTGTGAAGAAATCCCACAACTTCAGCCCTGGCAATGGAGAGCACACAAAACCACCACCAATCACCACACACAGTGCCTGTACCTCAGTTTTAACAGTGCTCAGTCCCCACCTAATCCAACAACATCCTGCAACCTGTTCCAAGGAGGAGCAGGACCTTCAACTGAAGAGACTGCACAAATCTCCCACGGCTTCTGCTTTAGCTTTAAAACCAGTCTTATGAATATTGGGAGCTTAAAGAGAGGAAATAAATTACTATCCAGGAATGTCACTGTTATGCTGGGAATATATATTTGCTCCTGCTCCACAGGGAATATAGATGTCAAGTTAAAAAATATTAATAGCAGCAAATTACTAGTGAGAGATCAGAGAGATTCCCTGGTCAGAGACAGAGTACTCTGACTAAGTACATTTCATAGTCTACCTCGCAGCAAAACACAAGGATGCTTGCAGCAGGATTTGTATGGCTGCGAATGAGATCATGAAAAACACTGAAGTTTAATGAAATGAAACTATTTTTTAAAACCCACCAAATTCTTGCATCACCACATGACTCCCTTCCTGTGTGGGTATGCTCACTGTGTGCATGTATGTAATTTGTGTCCATCTCCTGCCCTGTTTGGGAATTCCTGTTGTTTTGCAGATACTTGAGTAAAAGATAGTTTTAACACTCCCTCATTCCCCTTCCTTCCTGCCATTAGCAATCCACACATGATGGCAGGAAGATAAGTCTCATTGCTCTCAGGATCCCATCTCCATGCTACCGAGTTCCTCTTTCCTTCCCAAACCAAAATGATTAATTTGCAACCAAAAGAAAAAAATATATATATTGTTTTAAACATCTGAAAACCGTATCCCAAGGGACAATTTTTACAAATAAGCTCAGGTTCACACTGAATGTTTACTACCCAGCAGCAGATGAGCAGTTAAAACACAGCCAGGTCAATGTTGGTGATTTTATTCACTTCTTTCATTGAATCATTTCTTTATGAAATGCAGAGTTGCTAACTACATTAATGTCAGTACTGAAAGCTCACATCGCTCTCCTCAAAAGCATTCTAGCAGAGTACTCCTGCTAGAAAATACAGTAGGATAAAAGAAAAACTTAAATACAGCACGAGCACTACTTACTTTATGCCTCATTTTACCCTTCATTTCTTTTTTTTTCTAGTCCAAGCTCTCCATCCTTTTCTCCATTCCTGCTCGATATATTCACAGCAAAATAGGAAATATCTTTTGAGTGCAATACTTGAAATGCAATTACTGGTTTCCCTGATCTTTTCCCTCCACAGGATACAGCCATGTTTTCCAGATAATTAGAGATACACTTAGAGTGACAAGAGGGTGTTGTGAATACTTTTTCTAACTATAAAAGTAAACCCAAGCTGCCTCCTTTTCATGCAAGATATCAGCTTTCATCTTAAAATTTCTTCCCCCACCAATTAGAAAATCTTGGCCCAATATTGCAAAGAAATTCACTTGTGGGGGGTTTTTTGTGCAAGATGATGCTGTTGATTTTATAGGGGGTTCTGAATAAAAAAAAGAGCAACAAAAAATTCACTGAGTTAAATATTCAAAACATGGGAAAAGTTTTAATTAAAGGAGATAGGTAACACCCATATGTTTCATACTAACTTTCAGCAGGCTCCGCACTCACTGTTGGTGGTTTCAAATCACCTTCCCTCTCTCCCCACCTATTTTTCTCTGGGCTGAAACTGCTGTAGGAGGTTTTGCTCTAAAAGCCCAGAATATCGTTCAGCACCATCCCCACACCCACAGCCCCCCTACTTTTTCCATGTTCATAGCATTCTCATGCTGTTTTTATCATTTAAGTGCACTTTTGACTTGCATACAAGTGGCTTACATACACCTTACACAGGTACATAGAGCATGTGACACACGCTCCTCTCATGTCCCGCCATCTCTGCTCTGCTTCCTCCCTGTGCCTTGATTGTGGTTGGCAACACAGTTGTGATCGTGCTGTACAAAAACACTCTCAGGTGCAAGAGGGAGGGCTGAGAATGTTATAAATGTCCCTTTTTCTCTCCTCCATTAATTCTCTGCAAGTACTTCTCTTTCAATGTCAAAACAATCAAAATCACCATCCAAATTTTTTCACTCATAAAAATCTAAATGCATTTCTAAAGGCGAGCAGAGCACGCCAAATTTGATTTGGAAGAAATGAAAAAAACTCACTCTTTTCAATTCACTCATTCTTTGCTATTGCATTTCCAGAAGCAAAATATATTTCTAGGTTCAAATGGTTTTATCTGCTCCACCTAACACCCAGACGAACATCTGGGTTGTCCCTTAAGACGGTTTTTTTTTCCCCTCCCTCAAATTCCACAGATTGAGAAAGATTATATCACTTTCACTTTTGCCTTCAGTGTCTTTCAGGGTACTTTCCATCTGTCACTCCCAAAGGCTTCCAGCAGCCTCGTATCTGCGGGTTCATTGGTTCAACTCTTCCTTGCTCAGATTTCCTCAGCTGTTCTGCAAGATGTCAGCTTCACTTCTGCCATCCAGCCTGGCCCATTTCCAACACTTTCTTGAAATATGTCAGCCAAAGGCTTCCCTGTCTCTTCTTACTCACTGAGTTATGGAACTTACCAGCCTTCAGGCAGCTGTATTTTACAATTAGCTGTTTTAAGATGACCTCATTTTCCAGTAACTCCATCATAGAAAAGGTGGTTTGGGCATGTCTACCACATCCCTCTACAAAGAATCACACAGAGAAGCTATCTTGGGGATTTTTTTTAAGACAGTTGCTTCCCTTTATGCTCACAAATCCCCTCTTATCGATGCTCTTGAAGTCCTGCTTACTCCCACCTCACCACCTTATTTGGGTTCCTATTCCTTAGCCATGGATGCACCTCAGAACCCCCTGTACACTGGGTTTCTCTTTGGCCACGTTCCTCCTTTGTTGCCTCTTGGGACAACGAATTTGCTCAGCTCACTAAGCCCAAGTGCCACTCTCCCACTCCTTTTGCAGGCATGATACAGCTGCAAAAAGAGATTATAGGGCACAAAAATGACTCAGGGTTGCTGGAAAAATGGGCAGATGACAGGTAGAAAAAAGAGCCTAGAAACTCTGGGCAAGGTTGACCACTTGAAGTTTTGATGCCCCTTGAAAAAGAATCTCCATCACACATCTGGAAGCAGAGGCAATGCAAGAGCCCAGTCTGGGTCCCTGGGGCCCAAAGATGATTCCTGACATCCCTTAAAGACAAGGATCAGAAGCAGAGATACCAAACTGTGAGCAAGGTCCTCTTAAGAGCTCATGGGTTCAGCCTTGGGTACCAGGGCGCGAAGAGCCCCACAAATCCCTGTGGGTTTCTTTCTTTGTTTGTGGTCTTTCACTGAGTGGCAAGTCTGCACATGGCACCTCAGCTCATTGAGGGAGCACTCCCATTAGGAAGGATGCAAACAGAGCATGAAACGATCATCAAAGGCTATTAAGGTTTTCTTAATATGTGAACTGAGCTAGAAAGAGAGCAGAAGAAAAAAGAAAATTAAAAGCTTGCATGGTCACAAATGGTTCATGCCCTGCTCATCCTCTGCTACCCAGATCTTGGGGACATTAGTAGCAGGGGGTGGAAGAAGAGGGAGTCTCTGTCTTTGCCTTTGTTGCTGTCACTGCAGAGTCCATGCAATGCCACAAGGTCGGGGGGAAAGGAAGCTACAGCCTGCTCTGGCTGCTCTCTCACCTGGTCCTCTATTCTATCACTCATCACCAGAGAAATTTGTGTTAACACAGGATCTTTGCCCCCTTAAAAGGCAAAATCCCTTACTAGAGACCAACAAGCAGCCTTTAGGGTGTGGGACCTGGAAGTTTCTTGGAAGACTACATCACTACAGACCACTGCCTCCAGTATGAGGACAAGAAAAACAAAAAGCAATGCATTTCTAGGCAGAAGTCAGTATTCAGAATGACTGACTTCATAATGACCACCTGAGTAGGTTATTGTTAATGGAGGGCAGCAAGCAAGCCCATGCCATTCTCCACCAGGCGGTGGGCACATGGTCACCCAAGGAAGGTTTGGCAGCAGTGGGGCAGAGCCATGGGGCTGAGCCACCAGGGACGGAGTTTATTGTAAACACAAGCCACAACACAACACAGCAAAGCTCTGCTCTGAGCACAAGGATCAGAGGCAGACATGGTAAACTTTGAGCAAACCCCTTTTATGGGATAATGACAACATGAGATGGGATTTCCTGAGCCCCCTCAGGGCTTGTCTTTATATAAAAGCTGCTTGCCTTTAATTACAATGAGTTACATTAGCTACATCACTCAATTTAATTAAATTGCAAGGACAATCATAACTTGATTTAACTCTGTCTCTAATGGATTTAGCAAAAGTTGGCAAGAAACTAAATCAACATAAACCAAGATTAAATCAACTGAAGAGCATCCACACAGGATTTTGCAGCAATTTAGCAAAAACCGACTTGAAGACCCGTTTTAAATTAAGCAGAGTAACTCAGGCACAGAGAAAGATGAACTTCTGGGATGAAAGTAAAGTGTCTAGGACTCCAGCAGCCCTATATAATAGACTTGAGCTGTGAGGGGAAAAAAAACATAAACAAACGCCTCCTTTTTCTTCTCATCCTGGAGTTGGCATGTTATTTTAATCCACATATGAATTACTTAATTCATGATCTTCAGACTTGTTTGCCAAACACCACTCAGCAAGCAGCTGCAATTTCTGGGCCAGGAAAATGGGCTGGAGGTGACAAATCATCCCCCGTAAAGCAGAAGGCTGAATGGGGAGAGCATTGGTATTTGTCAAGAAAATTAAAAAAGGCTGTGAATTTGTGAGCATAAAATCATCTACTTCAAATTAATTCCCTTCTCTGAACACACACATATTTCTAATTGGAAGCTTCTAGCACTGAAATTTTCAGTACTAAAAGGGTCACACACAGGTGACAGATAACAAGACCGGCCTTTTGCAAGCAAGTTGCACAGCACTGCTCAGTCCTGCAGCAGTGGCTCCAGGAACCCTGCACATCTTCAGTGTGCTCTTGAAACTTCTTATTCTTTACTAAGAGTAGAGTGATAGGAAGTTGGAAATGCACTTTTGTAAATGGGAAAAAACATTTGGCCACTGAAGCACTCTTCTCCATGCAGGCAGCACCAGGTGAGTTACCCCACTCCTAGAAGAAGTCATCTTAGACCCACCCAGAAGGAGCAAAGCCCAGCAAGGATACATAAACACATTCATTTTGATTACATTGCTTCATTTCAGCTCCAGGTTTGTCAGGACTGAGCCCTCCTAGCCAATACCAACATCTTCCTTGCACGGCACTGGGTTATTTTTTTTTCCACAGCTACAATTAAAGTAGCCATGACAAATCAAGCGCCTCTTCTGTGGGACCTGAATGGTCTTAACAGCTTTCCCAGCCAAGTGATTTATGATCAGCTTAACGACACTTTTTATACTGCTGTAAAACTAGGATTACAGTTCAGTGACTAGTAGGAGTTAAATAAAGGTGCCACAGTTTCCTTAGTGCTTTGATGACTATTATAGCAAAGTCATACTCTGAGAAATGATGAGTCTGCCATAAAGTTTCAAGATCACCTTTTATTTCAGAGTGGAGACATTTCCAAGCCCAAGCTCTGTGGAAGAGAAAAAAGAGAACACTCACAGGCTGAGAACAGCAGTTAAGGAAAGAATGAGTTTCCACACCACCTCAAACCACTCCAGACAAAACCTGACCCCAGATCATAAAAAGATAGCACAATAATCCCAGAAGTTGCAAAACTTCTGGCTCTGAACAGAGTCTCTTATCCCTTCAAGGAACTATGCAGTATATTATACGGTCTACTAAACCATCAAAAATCAGGTCCTGTAACAACTCTGCAACTTGGACAAACCCCTCCAACTCCCCACATCCTCCCCATAAGATGCATCCCACTGCTTTGAAAAATTTCTTGGTAATGGGACACAGCAGAAATACTGGGAAGCAAGCAATGTTAGAAATTAGACTCAGCCTCCTGGGTAGATTCAATTCAGTTGAAACATAATGAATGCCTAAATTCTAATATTTATATGCACATATTTACATTAGAATTCATGTTTCCATATTTACTTTTCTATGGGGTTTATTTAATATAATTTGTAGTAAAACCAGTACCTGGAAATTTTGTAACGGATTTATCATGAAAATGTTATTTTTTTCTCTCTGCCCACACTATGTAAGATCATATGTGCAGAAAGAGAGAAGCAAGGATGCTCTTTTTAGCACACACAGCACAGCTCAGTAGCTGGCTCTTTTTTCAATCCAAATGCTCAGTAACGAGTAACCTGCCACTCCTAGGAAGTTACTCCCAATAATGCTTGCTTTGCAGCACACGCTTTATTTATCCTGATGTCTTTTCCTCCCATAGAAGGAAATTCATTTTCACTCCATGCAGAAAAATTCTACCTAAAGAGGAAAAAAAAAAGCACAGAGATTGCCTTCTGCCAGTAGGTGATCTAAGGGATGTATGAGACATGGGAACAGGCTTGGATCAGTTAATGGACTGACCATTGTCGTGAACCTCTCAGGTACAGTGGTCAGATTTGACCTGCTGTCCCATATTTGTCACCTGAAGCCATTTCACGGATTTTCATGGAAGACTTACCAGGCTCTGGAATATGAAAGCCTTTATGCCTTTGATGCTTCTGATGGAAGAAGCCGTCCATGCCGTCTTCCCTATTTGGCCCAAAAGGCACTATCTTTCCTTGCTCGTTATAGATATCATTAAAAGGGGAAAGACAAGTATGACACTGCACAGAAATGCTGTGTTGCCATACCTAGCAAAGCCATTTCTTAGCATCACTGTTACTGCAAAGATCTCACCCCCAAAACAGCAGGGGATGATACACTGCTCTGAACCGGCTGGTGGCAGCTCTGTGTAGTGTCACATCAAAGCTCATAGGTGTCAGGAACTGAAACAAGGGACTAAAAATATAACGACTGAACACTTCCATTTGGTCTTCCCTAGACTGGCCATTGTGGTCCACATTTAATGATACCTTTCTTATTTATCTCCTTTTTGGGTAGGTTCCCAGTCTTTTCTTTCTTTCACATTCGAAAAGATTTTGCATGCATTTAATTCTTTTTCCGTCATCTGAATACTCACTAATTCTGAAATTGGTATTCTGGTATGGAGTGACTGTCACCCACTGGTAAAAATAAGAGGCTCAACAGATGAACACAACATGTATCTTGACATAAATCGATTAACTACTTCAGATACCCCATACAATAGTTTGTTTTGGAAGCCTGATCTGGTAAAGCAAATCTCTAAGGAAGTGCTGGCAAGCCACAGACAGAGGACCAGACTGCTGCAATTCACAGCAATTTCATTCCCGCAGCTTCGCCCAGGGGTAACGCACAGAGTCACAGCAAAGGCACCCAACAGAGTGATAGGGGCAGCCAGCACATGACCTAGGCATCTCCAGCATCCTTTTCTGTGTGGGCTTCGTGCCTGGCACCTTCCCAAGGGGCTTGATTTTTTCATGCCCTCCTTGTGCATTCAAGCATTAAATATCAAACAGCGGCCTTCCTACCTCTTATCCCAGGGGCTTATTTCATTGTTTAAGCGATCCTCCAGCACAAAATGAAAGGAGCTGTCAGCAGCACAGCTAATACAGTCATCACCCAAAAGCCAGCAGCCCTGTTCTTTACAGATATTTGTATGTAATTAAATAATCTTAGACAGGATGTGAAGGTGGCAATAGACTGAGATTTGCTCAAAAAAACTCCTCCATACACCCAAAACACCGGAAAAGAGGGAAATTAATTATTAACAGTCATGAAACCCCCAAGAGACCAGCAAAGAATAGTTTCCTGCAGTCTTCTGCAGGAGGTACCAAACAGCAATGAAAAACTACTTCCGTGCCATGCTAAGGATGGGAAGCACCAGCACTGACTGTCTCTTCAAGGCTGCTACCCCTTCAGCAAGGTTGGTTACTGGGTATTTATCCTGGGATGATTGGCTTGCTCTTTCCTCAACGGCTAATCTCTGCTGCAAAGTGAATGCTCTGCTAGCAAATTCCATCCCAGTCTTGCTACCTCCAATTCCAATGAGGTTTTCCTGCTGCTGCCTCAGAGCAAGTGCAAATCTCAACCACAAGCCCAAAGGCATCCGTTCCTCCCACTTTAATCCCTTCAGAAGGCATTCAGTAGCACAGCGCTGAAGGACAAACCCTTAATAAATGCCATGCATCAATACACGCACTAAGCAGGGCAAGACAGCCCCAGGGCTGCCTGCAAGCACTGGCACTCACATGCCAAAATCCAGGCCCTAGACACTGTCCCCCAGCCCCTCCCACCACCCATGCAGAGTTGGGCACCTCCAACTTAGAAACACTATAGCCCAGCCTACCTCTAAGCACTCTTCCTAGGATTTAGGAGCAACACTTACCAGGCAACACATCCAGCCCCACAGTATCGTGGGCTCTGATGGGGGCATCCACCAGAAGAGGCACCACGAGCTGTGTTAGAGGCAGCACAGCCGCAAGCATTACAGTCCTCCTGCTACTGACAATGCAGGAGCAGCTGTGTGAATGAGAGAGCTTGTCTCACTTCATGGATAGGTCCATTTTCAGATGTATTTCCCTGAAAAGATACTAACCCAGGCAAACCTACTTCCATTACAGAGACTCAGTATACTACCAAGAGAATAAAAAAGGTCCCATTCTGCCTCCCAGCTAATCCCATGCAACAAACTCCCGAACTCTCTAACCTTCTCCTTTCACGCACAGACTTCCCTGGGGCATAAAGACAACAGAAATGCATTCACTCTTAGTTTCAAGGTGGATTCAACCTATGGGTTACAAGCTAAAAAACAAGAACAAAACAAACTAAAAAAACCCACAGCCAACACTCTGCTACTTTTCAGTGCTTGGTCACAGATTTCCAACATAAGATGGAGAGATCAGACTGTTATTGCACACAGTGTTATAGTGTCAGTCCCTGACTCAGCCAGGCACTGCCTGGGATAATTATCCAGCTAAAGGCTCCCAAAAGCCAGCACTTCTTGAGAGGAAACAGGCTCTGCGGCCACAAGGTGCTCAGCAAAGGGACTGGACTATATGAGACGTACAAGCCTGTGGATACCTGTCTAAATACCAAGAAACCTGGACTTGAAAACCCTCCCCAATATCTTGTTACCCTAGTCAGCTTTTGTTGCAAAGGAAAAGCCAAGCTCAGCTTTCAGGAGAGGACAGACGTGACAAGGAAGAAAAGTACATGACAGAGGTGGCTGTTTACTGGGCATCCCTTCTCACCTCCTGCTGGAAAGAGGAGCAACACTGTAGCATTTATTGCCATATATCAGCACAGAGGGAATGGTTCTGGTTTGTGGGCACATATCTTCCTTAGGCAAGGTCCTCCACACCTCAACACAGCTTGCCTGCCCTTCTCATTTAATAGCAGATACATTCATAGCACAGGGGGAGCCTAGCAAAGCACAAGGGCTTTTGTGGGGGAAGAGAAACAGGAAAGCATGACAAGGCCTGGAGACACCTGTAGACAGACTGCTTTTCCTATTTGGCCAATATAGGCTTTAATCAATCCTTTTATCATTAACCCACTAAATACAATACAGCAATGTGTTAAAGGAAAGCTCCTTTGTGCGGTGTTATCTTGCCTGCATCCACTACAGTGGGAGTTATGCCTGGTAGATGCACTGTATGCTTCCCCTAAGCAAATATAGAACATTGACTTGTGCTAGATCTGTAGAGCGACAGTGACATTTACAGCTTCTACTTGGTGCTAAACACTGGGGAATCCCATAACCCAAACTTGTAAGCATGACTGTAAGGGAAATTGTAAGAGAAAATGCGTTAAAATACAAGATGGGACCAAGAATAAACTTTCTTGTCCCAGACCGTGTGCTGTTTTCCCAGCCTCCTCAAGAAGTGTCATCCATGTGCCCTTGGGCAGGGCTGGCTCCTCTTCTGTCCAGGAAGCTCAGATCTATACCCAGGAATAGCAGTGACCAATTTTTAAGAGGAATAACAGCCACCTCACCCCGTCACTAAACAGCTGTAAACACCTTATTTTCTGATGCTGCCAAACCCCTGAAAGATTCACTAAGGACCAAACTAATAAATTTTTACTTCTATTGAACTCATGCCTGCAGCATGCTGGAGGACACATGGGCAGAAGGGACTACCCTAAATGAAGATCTTTAAATGTCAGCATAGCAGGGATTTAAAACCAAGCAGTTGGTCTTTTGAGTAGGCCAACAAAGACGAAAGAGGCAATCTGCCAGTCAGGCAAGACACTGCTCCAACTTGGGACACCAAGTCTTTCCATCATTCCTTTCTCCCTGCCCTCAGTCACCATCACAGGCCTTCTGCTTTGAAAGTGAAATCTCTGAGGACTTGATAAAAAACTTTAAGATTTAGTGGACTGAATGGCATATCTGAATCACTAATCACATCCTCCCCTGAAGAACATCTCAAATTTCACTTTTTTCCAAAACTCTAGTTCCATTCCCTCCTGTCTCAAATTCAGCAAAGGGGATTCCTGACTGGGGATACCCAACCATTCTGGATGTCTTCACTAACCTGCCTCACTAAAACACATTAGTCTTACAGAGAGCTTGGGCCTATTTTTTCCACCCATCACTTACTACCCACCATGCCTGGCCGGAGCTCTGGACTTGGCAGTGAGCATGCCTCCACCTCAAGTGGTCACCCCAGCTCCCCTTTGCAGCCAAAGGAGGAAGCAGCCCCTGCAGACATGCTGCCCATGGATATGCCAGCTATCTGGATGGGGCAAAAGGAGATAAACCACTGGCTTCTCTTCCAAAATGAGGAAGGAGGGCAGACGGGCAATCCCATCCAACAGCATCTTCACTTGCAGCTTGCCAACAAGGAGAGCCTCCAACCATCTGCTTAGAATGAAGTGTTGGGAAATATAAAAAAGGAACGGAAGAAGTAAATGATTCTAACAGCAAATGAAAACTGACAGTACTACAGCTACATGTGTGTGATGAGCTGAAAGGATGCTAGTGCATGTGACATCTCATAACCTTGCACAAAGAAAAACCCCTCTAAGATGGAAAGCGCTATTGAAGCAGGAGCATAGGATGAGGCCCAGACTCCAAGTTCAGGCTGGCTGATGATGCTCAACAGCCAGATACAAGGGCAATCCTCATACATTACCTTCTACTTGCCTCTGACTCAAGCTATAACTGTATTTCTCAAGAGTGGTTTAAGAATTTTACAGTTCTTTTTTGGGTAAGGAGGCAGGGCAGGGTTGTCCTTTTTGAAGACCAGAATAACTAAGCCATCACTTTCACCAAGTTAAACTATCAAGCTACAAGGATATTTCTAAAAGGTAATCCCACATATTTTCATCATGTGATTAAGACGTCAGATTGCATTTACCTTCTTGCATTCCTCCCAGACTTGGTCTTCTGTTGCTTCACTTCTTCAAGATCCAGCCTTGAAGCTATAGAGAAACCTATAAAACCTCTTTGCAGTCAGTGTCCATCAGGGGTTTAGGACACCAGTAAAGCTGACATAAGGGCTTAGCAGACAAGAAGTCATAAAAATGAAAAAAATCCCCAGCAGAGGTCCATAGCAACCTTGAGAATAACATGAAGTGAGTCTTATTAGACATTCCAGCATCACCATGTCAAGAGCAGAAGATAGGTGAGCTTTCAAGTCCATTGTGACCTGCCAAGTACCTTGAGTAAGTTGACAGACAGATCAGTGAGACCATCTGGCTGGCAACTGCCCTGAGTCTCAGTGGCTCTGGACAGACAAAGGCTTGATCCATGCAGTGTGGGCTGCTGTGCTCTGGTTCTGACCTCAGAGATGACAAAGGCTACTGTGATGGGTTAGAAGAGGCTGTGGACAGAGAGGACTGAAACACCCACTGGAAGATGAGACCAAGTTGGTGCCAGGGCACAAAAGGACAAAGACCCTGAGAGTTGTTTACAGCTCCACATCAAGAGAGATACATAGCACTGCGCAGTCTCCCAGCCAATTCAAACATCCTCAAACTGTTATTCCCCCTTTTTACACCAAAATCTTCCCACTAAAATTAAGTGTTTTGCTGCAAAAAAAGTCTTATAGTGAGGAAAGTCTACTTCAAGGGTTTTAATGGTAAATCTTGTTTCATTCCTTCCCCACAACCAAAAAAGAAAGAAAAAACCACAAAAACAAAAACCCAAACACCATCAACCTGAGCACAAAATGAGCTGTTTCTGAGCTGCTTGCAAGGCTTTATTTTGCATTTCAGTGCTTATTTCAGTTCTCAGGTGCTCCTCTGTTTGCTTTGCTTTTTGCAATGCAGTGATTTGTGTTGCTGGAAACTGTATCCACTACAGAGGCAGTACTTGGAGCAGTTTGAAAGTGCTTTACTATTCCCTTTTTTCTTGTTCTTTTTTTTGGAGGGATTTCTGGTGCTTTGCCTGAAATAGCCTATGTATATGCATAATATAAAATGACTGCGTCCAAAGGCTCCCTGCTGCAGGTGCTCAGGATGGAGGTAAGCGGAGTTAGGCACTGAGAGAAAAAAGGCGCCTATCTGGCCTCACATCCCTTCACCAAGTTCAACTTCTGAGTTCCTCTCTGGATCAAGAGTTCTTGCAAGTGCATTGCTCTTAAGCCCATCTGGCTATCTTTCTCTTCTAGAAGCACTTCAGCATTCCTCCTCCAGATGTCTTGGGATTTCCCTCATTGCTCACTGACCATGGCATTTTGCCTAGTGCAGCTTCTGGTCCTGGCCAAGATGATCAGCACCAGTACTTCTGGTCATCTCCGTTGCTGTGGTCTCTTCCACTTCTCCAGCACTGATATTTATCCCTCTCACACAAATATTGGCGACATTCACGTAAGCACTGTCATTCTGGTATTCCATTGTGAGGTTTTCAGTGACAATTCCTCCGGCAGGCTAGAGAAGCTCAGGACATCTCAGCCCACAGCCATGCTGCCGTTTGAACGACAGTTGCATGCAGAGAGATCTGTAGTAGCAATGGCATTCCAGGGTGTAGGTGGTTAAAACAGAGATACATTTATGCTTGTTGTGTCCCTTGGGATAAAGACTGTGATGACAGTCATCAGTGTTGGCAGAGAGAGAGGATTTTAGGATTTCATCTTAAATCTGGCAGTACTCACACAGGTAATGCAATGCCCACACCAGCACTGCGCCACGGAGAAAAGATGGCAGGTAACACGTATGCTGCTCACAGAAGTGCTTTAACGTGACCATTATACATAATTTTATATATACCCTACTCTCAGTTACTGAGAGAGGGAAAAGCAGCAGCCTCCCCTAGGAGAGAGTAGCCTTGGAAGAAGGAACAGATCTGTTCAGCTCCACATGTAAATGCAAGACTACAGCCTGAATAATGCAATTCTTTGGGATCTAAAATACTTACACCTGAAGACTTCGCTAAAAATTCTTTTCCCCATACTACAGAGATTTGTATTCCAGGGCATTTAGAGATATGGAAACTAGGTCCACAGAGGAGCCCTGGGCAAGCCCTCACCCTCTCCTCCAGGAGAATTGTTTCCCCTGCCCTGCTTCAGCTCCACACATACCACAATCTCTCTAAACTAATTTGAGGGCCTGCAACAACCAGACACTGACAATTAAAGAGAAAAGGGGTTTTATAACATTGGGAAGAGGTGATAAAGCAGACACACCAAGCTTATTATATTAACTTCTTGTAGCAGCTGGAATAATCCTGCAGAATGGAATTCAAGGAAAGATGGGGAAGAAAATGGAGAGGCACTTGCAGAAACACCTAGCAGACCCAAGCCAACACTCTCATCTCTCCTGCTCCTCCTGTCCATGCAACAGAGAGCTGCACTGAGCTGCTTGCACATCATTGGCCTCTATCTAATCACAAAGCAGCCAATAAATTTGGCACTGGTGACAGTAACATTACTCTTACATCAGGCACATCAGAAAAGGAGACAGTCTTTCATTCAAGTGACAGCTGCTTCTGCAAACACAGGTGTCTGAAGGCAAGATTTTAAAACACACATCCACCTGTAGGGAAAAAAACCAACCATAAAAATCACCACACGCACACATCATCAATACCTTCTCCAAACCATGAAACACTTGGATGCATCAGAAAACGTGTCCTTTCATAGTTCACTTACTCTCGGGACACGTATTTCTTCAGTACTTATGAATTTTTACCAAACAGAAAAAGCAATTACTCCTGGAAAAACCATGTTGGCACATTTACAAAGAAGGTATTTTTGTAAAGAGCTATTTTTCTCTCTTAGGAATAAGAAAAGCCACACAAAATCTTTCCTTTCGATTTAGTAAGGAAAAAAAACTGAAAGTCAAATTTTTCACACCAAAATTAATTTTACACAGATGGCTTCATACCAGAATGCAGCAGAATAAAGCACACGAGTTGTACTAGCAAGAGTTAGGATTAAATGTTTTCCTGACAAGACAAATAGATGAGGCAAGATTGGAAGTTGCTGATTTATATCATCAGAGGTAGCACAACGGAAATAGCAGAATTTTGTATGACATTTTGTTTCACTTTGAAAAACAACAGTAAGAAAAACAACAGCCAAGATAAGAGGAAAAATGCTAAGTTACTCTCACAATTGGATTTGGAGCAGCCGATATGTCCTATTTTAAAAAGTGTTAGGCTCTTGGGGAAAAAAAAAACCACACAGAAAAATTAACCACCAAAATAACCACCCACTAAAAAAAATTCACACAAAAAAAGGAAACCCACAACAGCCAAAAAACCCCCCACACACCAAAGCCAAGTGCTTAAAGTCTAGGTTCAGATGAGTACTTGGTTCCTCTGGAACTGAAAACACAGAAAATACTCGTAGAACATCCAAAAAGGGTGGCAGAGAAGGCACAGATAACTCAGGTCTAAATTTAAACCTTTAAAGTATAAATAGGATTTCAAAATAAATTACTCGATAAATCTAATATTAACAACTTTCTTCACTTGATGGCTGCATTCCCAGGCAGCACAGAAGTGCCTTCTCCCTTCACCCACTTTTTTTCCCAAGTAAAAGAAGTCCTAGTTTATACAAGGAACAAATGCAGTCCTCATGTATCCTCCACATCTTGCTTTTCCTCTAAAGTCATGGAAATCACAAAATATTCTTGAGGATGTCTCAAGAGATCAAGCCCACGCTCTCCTCTCCAGTGTTTTTGTAACAGCTTTCAACTTGCCATCTTAAAAATGCAATGATCACATTTTCTTTCCCTTTAGGAGGTCATTAAAATAAGGGTTGACACGTACTAAGCCCTCAAAAGATGCCGGGGAATGTCACTCCATCCGCTAGCGGATAGTGACAATTTATCAGTATCCAAGTAAGACCAGTACAGTTTTCCAGCCACAATGTAATGCTTAATCCAGTCCATGTTTCCACAGCTCATCTTCCCTAACGCTTCAAAGGAAGTTAAAGACCTTAACACGAGAACCAGCTTGTGCTGGCTGAAAGTGTTTCTGGTAATTTATAATCCCAGTTTTTCTCTTTGCAAATTGGCCAATACTTAATACACAAACTTATCTGAGCACCTCCACAGCAGAGCTTCATAAAAACACTGAAAGATAACAATCATCGAATTTTAAAAACATCAATTACAGAACAGTAATGGGAGGTTTAACTCTCTAATTCCCTTGGAGAAGAAGAGAAGCTATAAATTAGATTAAATAAAAGCTGCAGAAGAATACCTCTGCACAACATTCCACCTGACATACCCAGAATAAATTTCCATTTAAGACAGAGTGAACATTTGTTTATTTTCCTGAAAAATGGATGCAACAGAATAGATCTATCTGGAGCCTGATGTATCTTTCCTTCGTATACCTTGCTGGATGGCAAGCAGACTAAAATTAAAATTCACTGTGAGGCCAAGATATAAAACATAAACACCCTAGATGTTGGCCCACAGGCTTTCTGCTAAGAACACTGGTAACAACTAAGTGAGACATTTTGGCAAGCAAATATAAGGGTCCAGATTCCTCCGGACCATTTAGATAAATTCCATTAAATGTCGTCTTCTCCTTTTCTAACTGGACCTCTTAAACCAGAGGCTAGAAAGCCATAAATTTATGGTCCATATAGAAATTCATTGCCTTGAAATGCAAATAATTTCAGAGCAACAAAAGAGTTCAAACTGCCAGCATGTGAAAATAAAAAGCCATTATTTTATAGTGATCAAAGGTGTCCGAGGTGCTTCAGAGAACACAAAGGAAGGCACAGTGCCTATGGACCTTACAGTATTATTAACTTAATTAACCATGTTTTTCCCCTAGTTCTTGGTAACTCCTTAATTCAATGAACTTAGACTTAATAGCGACGTACATCACTAGCAGCTTTATTGATCATATCTGCACTCCACACTGACTGAATTCCCAAAGTCATGACTTGGCACAAAAGAGAGAAGATATTTCAGCGCCAGATTTCCACTTTATTATCCCAAAGCCATGTGTAGGTAATAGAGATAGGAAAGAAGTGATCAAGTGGAGACTGACATTTTAATAGTGCGAGAACAGATAACCATAGGCCCAATGTTGGCCTACAATGCAAGAAGCAAAAAAACCCACTACAGTTTTATGCAATTTTAAAATTAAAATTTTATATTTGTTCATCACCTCTCAAAGGTGAATCCCAGAGTATTTTATAAAGGAGGCCGAACATCAGTTCTCCACATGTCCACATCTCCTGTGACTACCTAAAACCCAGAACAAGCAAGCAGCTCTTCAGCCTGGGCAAAGGAGATCAAAGAAGGCAGGCACAAGTTTGCATAGAAGAAATCTTGCAGGTAAATTCCCTGCAGATTAATTCCAATAACCACTTAAATGGGGATCTCTAATGGGAGAGGTGCTTGACACAGCTCTAGCCACACTATCAACCACTGCCACATCTCAACAAGGGAGTAACACCCTTTCCTTGCCCGTAAAAATTACAGCTGGACTAACAAAGATTAGACTTAAATTTCAATTACGCTCACAAGAAGTTGTTGGCTTTTTGTCTATATTTTGTGATGCTTCTTTATCCATAAAAAAATTGTGTGAAACAGCAGCCACACACAATGTAGAACAACTGCAGGCACAAAGAGACCCCTTAATACCCTTTTAGCAGCTCTTGTCCAGGATGATCTATTACAAGCTCCTAATGGCACCAAGGAGGTTGTTCATTTTCGAATAGGTCAGCGACTCATCATTTCAACTAACTTCCCTCCGCTAAAAATCAATGAGCTCCTGAAACAATATGATCCTTGATTACTGGTATTTTAACGTCTCACTTGCAGGCAAAGTAGACTCCAGATGTCCCTTCCAATGCTGGGTCACCACAGTCAGCCAGGAAGATGGACTTATTCTATTGGCTGGAATCAACTATCCCCTGGAGAGAGGACACCTTTCCACAATGATTTTTTGTGGAGGATGGGTAGATTTGTGTCTGTCTTCTGTGGGAGTAGTATACACTAGAGGAGTGTTGCACTTCCTACTGCATCCATCCAGTCATGGCAGCGTACCTCCATCTTCTTGCTTGCTTAGCTGCATAAATTTGTTTTCCTACTCCCTCAATCCTTCCCCAAACTGTTGTTTTTCATTCAACTTCAAGTTTCTATGGACAAAGAAGAGGAAAATATATTCAAAAAACACCTCTTCATGGACCTCTGCTCCATTACTCACATAATGTTCCCCAAAACACCATCAGCAACACTCTCACAGCACAGATCAAAGTTTGTGTGTTGTCTTATATGGACTGTTTCAACTTTGACTTGTGAGCCTGACTCATTGTGTCAAAAGGAGTTAAATAGCTTGCCAGTGGCTAACCCACCCAGCTGGTTAGTGGCAGGCTGAGGAGGTGACAGGTAGATTGGAAACACGAGTCACACACACACGCACTGTCACATTTGCTCAGAGCAGTGACTCATCCCAGGAAATGTGCTGGGCTTCAGCAGGATACTCTGAATGAGAAAAGCTGTAGATGGGGAAGAGTTTGCAATAAGGCACGGTGCCCAGAGATGAGTTTGAAAAGCTGTCAGAAATTTAGGTGTGTCTTCCTGACTTTCACTTGTTTGGTGTTGAAATCAACAGGTCAAATGCTCGACGACCCCACTGTACAGGGCCACAGCTAAGAAAAATATTACATTATTCTACTATACTAAGGGACTATGAAAAGCCTCTTGGGCCAATTCACCCTAGAGTCACAGTAAAAAAACCTGCACATGGTCATATACATAGGGAATTCCTCAGCTCTTTTGAAACTGCAGAGGTTGCCATCATCACCTGCTCCTCCAATGCAAGGGCTCCTTTGTCTATAGTTTTGATTTACACTGTGCTGAACAGGTCTCCCCCTTCCCTCTTGTGGCTTGGCCAGCATGCCCATCACACCTGAGCATGAGGGATCTGCCTGCAGAGCAACTCAGCTCTGCTCTCCCTGCACACTGCTGAGCAGCACATCCAGCCTACAACCAGCTGTGCAGGAGCTGGATTTCTATAAGAAGCTCACAGCTGCAGAAGGAGATAACAGTGAAACAAGCCCACTCACTCCACACTCTTCCAGTCCCTGTCCCTCACTCCCACCCTCTGTCCTCTCCACCACTGCATTGAAACCAAGCACCACCATTGCAGCTTGCAATTAAAAATCATGGCATGAATTTGTACAAAAGAAAGGCAGAGAAAAAGGGCACCCCAAGGACTTAAAGCTCACTAAGAATATCAGTGACAAGACAATGAAGGGTAGTCAGGAAACTGCACCCCCTTTCCCTGCCCAGGAGCGCCTGGAGACAAGTAGCTGCTTCAAGCAACAGTCGAGGAAGCAGATGGGTGGCAGAGGACGGCGCTCCCTGGCCAAAAGCCACACTCTCCCTCTTAATTATTCAGAGGCAGGAACTGGATGGTTTTCACTGCAGTATTGCCTGTCACCGAATCTCTCCAGGCAGTACCTGACCCTTGGCAAGGGGCAGCCCCAAAGAGCAGCGGAGTGCCAGCTGGCAGAGCAGCACGGGGCTCACCAAAGAGCAAGCCTGGATCTGGGAGCTGGAGGCTCACGGTACTGCACAGCTCATCCCCAGGCAAGGACAGTCTACAGCCAGCAAGCCCCACCTGATAGCAAGCCCTAGAGAAACCAGCATCCCAGCCTGTTTTGCACATGTTTTGCTTTCTGATCCCCTGCCCACTTACTGACAAGTCCCTCTATAAGCAGAGTAACAGTGAAGGAATTATATTAAAGTAGCACAGGATACGCCAAAAAGCCAATTACAATGGATATCTCAAGAAAACAACCCAGGAGACATCCCTAGACATGGCCAAACAGCCTCGGCAGGTGGTGGGCGGAAGAAAAGAAGAAAAAATACAATTAAAGAAGCAAGACAATTCAGCTTTGTGTTACATGCAAAATGCAGTCTCCAGAGTTTGAGGAAGCAGCATGACTGACTAGGGCAAATTTTGAAATTACTCAAAGGCAGGTTGCCTAGATGTGCAGCCAGACCCAGGCTGACAGCAATGCTACTAAGAGCACCTAATTTGCTAGAGGATTATCACTTGGTGTAATGGATGGAAACTAGATTAGATAGCTGGTAAACGCACAGCACAGTTCATTACTGTAGAGGGAAAATTTATCCACTAAAACAGAACTTCTTGTTCTGCCCAGCTCTATGCTGCAATAGATTTGCAAGTCTGTGCCAGAAAGACATTTTTTACCTCAGTTTTTTCCAAATATTATGCACAATTCGCAAATTATGAATATGAAGACAGTGAGCAGAGAAATTTAGCCATGAAGTTACACTTAATAACTGCACTTCCGTATCCATTTTGATCTGAGCATCAAAACCTTTCAAAGTGCAATCATTATCCGTGTTCCGCAGACACGAAGACCGTGGCACGGAGAGGTTTTCAGACTGGTTTTCTGAGTGGCACAGAACCCCTCAGTTGCACTAATCTCAAATGACAGAAAAAATACCCCATCATTCTGAGAAATTAAATGATAGAATTATTTTGTTGCAAGCCGTACGCACAGTCAGGAACACAGGCACAGGACCAAAACCCCTATGGCTCAATCCCCAATACCAACCAACTCATTAGGAAGTGCCAGCTACTCTGGAATTGCTGCAGTTAACACTGGGCTACAGCCTGATCTGCTGGGGAACATGGCAGCTATTTCATGCTGCCAGGTGCTACTGCATAAGGTGCTTGGATAGGATGCAAAGGACACAAAGTCCGTGAAAGATCCTGGAGCAGCGAAGCATGGCCAATGAGTCGGAGCTTGCTTTCAGCATCAATATCTCATCTAAATGCCTGCCATGGGATTTATAGCATGCCTGAAATTTGCTTTTGTTTGAAACAACTTGGAGGCAGCACACCAGGCTCAGCTCCCCGTAGGGACAGAGCCCAATCATTTTACCGGCAGCTACCTTCTAGTGGAGAAGAAACCTCCATGACTTCAAGGGGAGAACCAGAGATGGAAGAAGGTTGAAAAGATGATGCTTCCCAAGGGGAAGACTGAGACAATACCGCCCCACCTCACACAGATCTACCTGCCCTCTAACCCCGAAGGAGAGGTTTGTGAGGGTGTTTTTACAGACATGACTTCGTGTACTGTAATGAGATTGACTTCCTCCTATTCCATGATGAAAGAAAACAAAAGAACATTTAATCTAGAAACAAAATATTCATTCCCAACAGTGCCCTCTGTTCAGGATTAACACATGGCCCTGAGACAGGCTTCTATGAATACCAACACATCCTCCCATCTCTTCACTAAATTCATCCCACTGTGACAGCCCCAGGGAATTTCCCCTGACTTGCAGTAATCAAAAGCTGTGGTCTGGGCAAGATAGCTTTAATGAGGGGGCCCACACTGCTGGAAATATCATCATTTCCTGATCACACACAGAAGAATTGAACACGCACCAGAAAAGCACATTGGTACCAAGTAAGAAGAGAGCAACTTAGCATCACTAATTTCTGCAAAACTGTCACACTGCTTGACAGTTTGCCTTATTATCTTATTTTTCTCGTTTTTTCTTTGCATCTCATTTGTTGCTAAATCTTCGAGGCCTCTACTGCAAGGGGATGCAAACGAAGACAAGCCCTCCACCCCCACCTCTGAGTCTACACTCTGCTTCTGTGGTGACTGCTCTCATCAAACTGGGACCAAAGATAAGACTGGATCCCTCTCTGCGCAGACTCTCTACATTCAACTCAACTTTGCCTTGAGAACAGAGAAGAGATATGATTTTTTTTTATAAATTAAAGACAGAAATAAATAAATCCAGCAGCTAATTTCAGCTCCATCCCTTGAGACCCGAGAGACCTCAGGCCTGATGTAAGTAGCAGCTCCCCTCTTGGGCTGTATGAGGCAATACTCAAACATGAGCGGGGACTTTTATTTCTTTGTACAGATGAGTGAAGTATCACCAGGCTGACTAACAGTATCCCTTGTACAAGCATAGGCAATAACACCTATAATCCAAATAAATACCCTGAAAAGCCTCTGACTGTGGCAAAAAAACAGTAGCCAAGGTTAATATAATTGCTGAGACAAAAGCTCTGTCGTGCTTTGTTCACAGTGGAAATGAAGTTGTTAAGCGAAAAATTGTGTTATTTCATAGCCAACTTGAAGAATGTAGCATTGAACTTATTTTGTGGCCTCAGCAAGAGGTTTCTACACAGCAGCTTAGCTGACATGGTCCCTGACACCATGTCGTAAAACAGATAAGACACGGATCTAAGCCCATCCTAATGCACTGCATTCCCTTGAGCTCAAATACCACAACAACCCCCTTCTCCTGGGGGGGTTGCAGCCTGGTCTTGATGCCAAATACCTGAAGCTGTCAGAGGAAAATGTTTGCATTAATTTCCGATTGGAAAGCAGCTATTCCAATGCTATCAGAGAAATCAGCAAATTTTGCTGGAGCCAGAAAATAGTTTTGGCTGAAAAGTGAAAGCCAGTAATTACTAGATGCCAAGATCATCTAATATTAATGAGGGGGAGAATCAGTAACAGGGAAATCGCCATAATTGGTAAAACAAATAAATTTTACAATCTTTTTTGATTTCCTTTATTTTCCAAAGACAAAGAGAGGGGACGGAAATTGGAGAAAATAAAAAGGTAATTCATTCTTGTGACAAAACAAGAGGATTGAATAAAAATTCTCCTTGAATTTTAAATGGAAAGCTTCATTACATTTTCCTCCCAATGGATAGAGCACACAGCAAGACCAAATATAACTGGACAAATGGCAGACCATTCCGAGGGGGAATGTTCTATTCTACTGTGTGGTTCACCCAGGCCAAGCACTGCAGAAAAGATGCTCTCATTTCCAACAGAGACTATCAGCATGGGATTTATTTCCTAGATCAAATGCTGCTCATGTTCCAATCCCAGTTACACCAGTGTCACTGCACAGTAGCTATACTCTTTTGAGGAACAGAAACAGATGTTTAGCTGATATAACTGCCTTTGGCCCAAGACACGAAGTCAGGAGCTGTTCCCATACATGTGAGATCATCACCAGCACTAACTGGAACAGGAGACATTTGGCCTCTCTGGGAAAAGAGACCATCATGGGAAAAAATTTTCACCTTTCTCTACACATTACACAAGCCTTCCGGGTAAAGATCACTGCTCTGAATTTCCAGATTTAGGTTTGGCTTTTAAAAGAAATTATTCCATTTATTTAGGAATGACTCTGGATGCACCGCTTCAGAAAAGCCTAATTCACTGTCTTGGGGCTTGTCTACAAAGAGGTGATTTCAATAGAGCTTTACCCCTATAATTACTCTACTATATTTGTACCTCTAAATTCACTCCATTTTAAAAATAAGTACTTTTATTCCATTATAAGGAAGTCTAAAAATTAACAAGTCAGTAAAACAGGACACTCCTAGGAGGGCCTACACAGTCTTAGCCATAGAAAGAGAACCTGGCATTGTGCTCATGGCCCTCTGGGCAGCCTTCCTTTCCCTATTACTAAGCAGCTCCGCCACTTGTGTCTACTTGGAAGAGAAAAACAGAAAGTAAAAGAAGAGACAGCAAATCATTCACCTCAAACTGGCTGCTCACTTTTGTTGAACAGGAGCAATCTTCCCCTCAGTGCTATCCAGAACACTAGAAGATCTCTGGGTCAGCAGCTGCAATCACAGCTCAAGGCTGGAACAGTTTCAAAGACCACATCCATTTCTTGGGAATTGCCCACATGTTTTTTCACTACACTTGGCACGAGCCCATAGAAACACCAACAGGTTTGGAGAACATCAAGCATGGCCTCATTCCAGACAGATCTGGCAATTCTTCTCACTCTGAAATTTTCCTGGCTACCATAGCTCATGGGTTCCATCAGGGTCTTCAGCATCCTGAAATGTTCCCCCCTACACTTTCCAACCTTGGCAGCCCTAAAGGAAAAGCATGCCAAACCACTGCAGCTGATGCTTTTGTCAGCACTGAACATCATCACTCAATATTGATAATAAAACTTCTTCACGAGAAGCCCTACAGAGAAATAGCATAAACAAGAGTGCAGAAGCCACAATGTCCATACAGTTTCATAAAGCTGAAGTTTGCAGATATGGGATCACAGATTGTAAAAACTGGCAAATCACTTCAAAAAGGAAAATTATCCATCTCTGTCTTTAATCAAATCTCAATGAGGCTTTGGAGTCATTCCCTAAGACCTTTGTTCATCCCCAAGTTGTGCAGGACTTCTCAATCAAAGCTAAATTTTCTGACTGCTGAAGAACAGGATCAAAAGCAGCAGCCCAAACACAGAGCAGTGTGACAGCCAGCAAGGAGGTGAGCAGTGAGCACAGTGCTCGGGTGCATTTATTACTCATTCAAAGGGTGCCAAATCCACATCAATATATTAAAGAGCGAAAAAAGACGCCATCAAAGTCTAGCAGGATTTGCTCTAGCTGTTCCATCAGTTTGATAATTGAGTTTTATCCCTTAATCATTACCATCACAACCTCCATGCAATCCTAATTCCCCACCACACTTCTTTGGAGGGCCAGAACCTCTATTTTTACATTTTGTTTAAAAGCAGTGTCCTGTATAATGAGTATTACCAACAAACAGCAGCCCAAAAATTTCTGAGCTCTGTGTGAGCAAGTACCCATCTATGAAAAAGTTTGGATGCACTGTAAAGCAAGAGTATCACATGCAGAAACACACAAACACACCACATGCAGTGGACACATGTAACATCCCTTCAGCTGTATCATTTCAATTGCACACTTCTTAAGTGACAGCTACACAGCCAAATTTCTATACTGAAAATTCAGTGCCAGGATAATAGACCATGTCATTTTAGGTTTGTAAGGCAAGGTATTAAGACTGAACAGATTCAACCTGGAACTGAAGGATGGTCCTAAGTCAACTTGTTAGAAAAAAAACCCTTTCTGACTGACAAAATTTCTTCTGATATGGCAAGCACAAGAAAAAACACTATCTTTTAAGCAACACAATAAATCAACTGACTTAAAGCTATGCACATCCTACCATTTGCAAGAAAAAAAATATTTATGGGTAAGTGAACATAAGACAATTCACATTATTTTTAACAGCTATTCTATTTTAGTTATTCTACACATCACATGCGTATCACAAACAACGTGGAACTCTATGGAAGATTGAATTCTCTGCAAATCATGCAAACCCAGGAAATTTCCATCTTACTGGGATGTTTCTCCCCGATGCATGTGAATAAGTAAAGAAGAATCCCATTTCTAGTCATAGTTTCACAGCTATGGAGCAAAATATCCCAGTACATTGTTCTGAGGACTGAATAAAAACCTGAGTCCATAGCCCAGCTGGTATAAGCCTCCTCGAAACACACTGTTGAGATATTTTTACCTTCCTATTTGAAAAATTTATATAGCTCTGCCAAAATCATTAAAATCCACCCTCCTGCTAAGTTTTCCCCCGAGTCCTGCAAAACTGTACCTGCAGAAAGACAGGGCAGCCAAGAAAGGGCGATCCTGCAACAGGTTGTTACTCTGTTGCCCTCACCCTGCAAATCAGCCGGCACCATGAAAGATTTTCCTTTCCATGCACCACAGGACTCCTCTGCCCCTGGCTGCACAGCAGCCAAATGCCCCTATAGTCTCCAAACGCTGTTTCCAAGGTAACAAGCACGGAGCTGTATACAAGGGAAGGAAGCAAATAGCAGCAACAAAATCCTGCTATACTGTCACTCTTTGAAGCAGGTCTGAGTTGTCCCTTTTCCCTTCCACTTCTTTCCAGCTGCCCCATGATTCAAGAAAGGGTTGGATAATTCACTTCATATTTTATAATCCCATTACCTCAGTCTTTCATAAGGTTTGGTTTTTCTTTTTATAAGGCATCATATTGGAACTTTAAAGGTAAGAGTCAAAATTTCTGGTTTTACTCAAGAAAAACTAACTGGAGGAGGAAGAGGAATTGTATCAACAACCTAAATNTCTTTTACTTTTTATAAGGCATCATATTGGAACTTTAAAGGTAAGAGTCAAAATTTCTGGTTTTACTCAAGAAAAACTAACTGGAGGAGGAAGAGGAATTGTATCAACAACCTAAATTTACACTCAAACTCTGTATTCCCTACCCCTAGAAGCAGAAAAACATCACAGGTTCAACAAAGTGTAACTGCCCACAATGTGACCCACCTTACACAAGTCCTATGCAACTACATAACAGTCAGTTTCACCAGTTTGGATGAAAGTATCTCCACTTCTCAGTCTGCAGATACAGTTTATCCTTTCTAGACACACAGTTTCCACATCCACTTAGATGTGCCAAAAACACAGAGACTTTCCCACCTGCCCACATACATTCTTGCTCCCGAAGCATAAATTAGCCTTTGCTTCTTCTGCTACTGGAAACCTTGGAGCAGCAAGAATACATTCATATCCTTCCGTCCTCACATAAAGGATTGCAGTATGGGGGGGGAAATTGTAACGGGAAAGGGTCTGGCATGTCCAACTAGTTCTCATAACTTCCTCAAAAGAGGATGAGTTACAATGGACATAAATTAACAGAACATCTGGCCACACAGCTCTGCACAAACAGCGAGGGACAAAAAGCCTAGGCCACATGCTTTAACTTCTGCTTCCAGGTCTGAGACCACACCATAATAATGCAGGGAGATACAAATCAACCCTATGATTTTGGAGTAAGAGGTCTGTTATCAACACAGGCTGGAGGGAACATATTTTTCACCAAATATTTCCAAGTCATTGATATAATTTTTTTTTTTTTCCCGTGCACGAAAAGGAATTAAGGAGTAGGATGTCCCATGTACAAGTCTCTTTGTTGTGGAGAAAACCAACACATTTTTTAACGAAGCGTTTCTTCACACTGGCCAGAAGTCATTCCCATCTTCCAGGAGACAGAAATTGTAAGGCAAAACATGCATGAAGACACTCACTGTGGGTGGTATTTTGAAATGGCAATCATACTTCAGCACAGTTTGTGTATATCTTGCATTTCCCTAAGTGAATTACCATGGCTGACCTTTTCTACCAACTGTGATTAATGAAGCTTCTAATCCAGTTCTGAATGGCTGCAAATTGCAAGAGGTACTCATCACATTAATATTCAGTAACCAAAATATACCACTCTTCTAATTTCAATTGTGCTCTTGATGAGAACCGGGACATTTCCTTTGGAAGATCAAGTACTGTGGTCCTCGGAGGAAGTGAACAAATTGATGGGCTAGAGCACACATGCCGGGGGGAAAAGCTCCCCAGCTTGGTTATAAAAAGCACCCAAACCTATCACATCTGCATAGGCATGGAGATGCCAAGACGGCAACAATAACTTGCTCTGAATAAAGAAAACCAGAAGTCAATATTTCTTCATATACTGGTTGGAGTTTGTTTTGCAAAATCAAAATCTGAACAGTGTAGAGATTTTTTGCAGTGCTTTTATGGAATGGTTTGGGTCAGAAGGAAACTTAAAGATCATCTAGTTCCAATTTTCCTGCCACAAAACCTCTACCATACCTGTTAACACTGCAGTGCTACAAAAACATTACTAAATACTTCCTCTGGTGCCCCTGCAGAGTTATATGCTATAACATAGCTATCAAACCGGTTGCCTTGGGGAAAGGCGAAAGAAGTTCCCTACAAGCTCAGCTAATCTTCCTCTACACAGCATATCGGCTCAAGCTTGCGAGATTTATCCTTCCAGATAAGCCATTCTGTGATTAAATGGCACCTTGCTAAGGCTGACTACTCTTTGAACCACCCATGGAAACAAATGTAATGTACTGAAAGAGATGCATACCAAACACAGACTCACTGCAGTGCTGGGACTGAAGTCAGGCAGAAGGGAGATGAGGATGAAAGGCATTACATAGAGAAAGAGACAAGAACCAGTACGTATACACATGAAGTCACAAAGTAACCCAGCAAACACTAACCCTGTACAGCTGCACATCAAGAGGTCCCTGTTGTGAATGTTTAATAAGTCTCCCAAAGCCCCTGATCCAACGGTGCAAGAGCATCCGTGACAGCTGCAGCAAGGCAGCGTTACAAAGCTCTGCACCATAACAGGGCTGAATTCATGCCAACAGGTCTCGCTTTATTGAGCAGGGGATTGATTCACTCTTCCACAGGACCAGAGTAAAACAAAAAAAAAGAAAAAAAGACAGCTCTGTCTCAGGTGGATGGAGGATCCAAGGGGAAGCCACAGTCTTAGAGCAATCCAGCAGCAGAAATAGATGGTGTTCTCCCAATGCATTGGGAGCCAGGAAGCAGAATCAGAAAGGCACAGCAGCTTAATGACTCCATCCACAGCTTGCAGGGGATCTAAGAGCACAATTTCTCTCTGTGCTTATTAACCAGCAGGTTCAGAGAATTCCACAATTCTTGCATTACTCACACGAAATGCTGCAACAGTGCCAGTACATGTATTTGTTAAGTTTGTTTACCAGTGAAGAGTTTAAAGACGTAGTCTGGGAAGGGGTCCAGAGGAAAAACCAGCCATTAGCTACTTTGCACCAAAGCAGCAGAGGTTCATAAAACATGCATTCCTGCTTGTTTCTGCCCATCCCGGACCAGCTCCTCCACCTGAGTCCCATGAGAGCACAGGAGAAACGCACTTCATTTCAGAGACTTAAACTTTCCCCACAACTCTTATGCCTGTTCATCTAGAAACGCAGGAGCCGGAATGCAACATTTAAACCTCCCTTATGCTGTGCCACCTTGTGGATGTCTTCTCACGACTATTATGAACCGCAGGTCCAGCATTTATTTAACATCACACTCTTGAGCATGTAAACAAAATAATTCACAGTCACTGTGAGCAACAGCGAGCGGCACAATTGGAATCAGATTACCGTGACACGGCCTCTGTGCAATTTGCAAATCCTTTCTTCCCCAGGTGGCGTTGGCACTGGGGAAAATTACCAGCTGAAAACAGCATCACCATTAGCTTTTAGAAAGTTGGGGTCTCTGATACTGCAAGCCCCTCTAAATATCCAAAAAGACCGCGCAGCCACCTCTAGCTCAGGTTTGCCCCCACCACTTGAATAAGAGGAAAAAAAAACAAAAGCAGAAACCCAGGGATAGAAGGGAAGATTTGCTGCGGCAAAGTTTACTGGCACGAAGAGCATCCCCCCTCCCGTCCCTTCATCCGCGGAGCTCCATACCAGCAGAAGATCGTCCCCCTCCCAGAGAGACCCACACCACCAACACCCCCTCCCCCAAAGAATAACGGAGAAGGGGAGGCTGAGGGTAATTCCGAACACCTCCAGCTCTCCTTTCCCCCCGCCGTGCTCACCGTCGTCTTGCATCCGCTGCAGGCACAGGGCGAGGCTCTTCCTCCAGCCCGGCATCGCGGCAGAGGCAGCGCTGCCGCCCCCCGGGGCAGCGGCGCGGCTGGAGGAGCCCGGGGGGGTCGGCAGGAGCGGCGGGCGCTACCGAGCGCGGCCGNGAGCGGTGCATGCGGCGGCGGGGCCGGGGCCGGGCTGGGGAGCGCTGCCCGCCCCCGCCTGCGTAAAGCCCTGGGCCGCCCGCCGCGCAGGTGCGCTCCCCCCGCCGAGGAGGGCGAGGAACGGCAAACTCGGGGAAGGGGGGGATAGAAAAAATTATCTCAATATGTGTATATTTTATATTTTTCCCCCGGGGGGTCTGCGTAGAAAGAATGGGCCCCGCCTGCAAACAGGCGCCGGGCTCAGACCCACACCAGCGTCCTGCGGTTCTCAATATGCCTAGGAAAGATATGGAGAGCACACTGTTCCCACTCTACATTTTCTTTACCGCTGTAGCCTGGTGCCTCTTCCCTTCACTGAGCGGCAGCTGCCTGGCAGCCCCACAGAGGTGTGTGCATTGACGCGTGTGTTTATCCCGAAGTTGGGTTCTCTGTTAAATAAAGTTGCACAGCAGCCAGGCTGATCTACTTCATCTTCTTCACCACCACATGCAGGCAGATGAAGTGTATGGGGAAGACTTAAAAGCGTCCTTTCAATTTCTTAATATTCCAGAGGTTTCAGCACTTTTACATTGACACAAAGGAGATGTTTATTGCATATGCCAAGGCATTCGTGTTTTTAATTTCCTGGGGCCACATATCTTTGCCATCACTAGCAGCTTTTTTTGTTCTTTATGAGGCCTTTTCTTTCATTAGCTATCTGGTAGGTCTCATTCTGCATCTCTGCCTCCCTTTTTGAGAGTTATTATATTATGCGCAACAGCTGCTGTAGTCTAAAATATTAGGGAACAAGCTCTCCTTGGGACAGCATGAGCTAATTCCAGTTTCAGAATGCTGGTGTCTCACACCACTCAGGTGGAAAAGGGCAACAATAATAGCAAGAAAATACGTCCATCCAGATGCATCCATACAGACCTTGGCTTTTCAGTTCAGCTTTTCTGTCCCTACCTGCATGAGAAGAAGTTGTTGTAGGACAGCCTAGCATTGTGCCCAGGGCTAGCAGCTTCACCCTCTGTGCTCTGCTCTCATCCAAGAAGCATTTGCTATTTCGAGAGCTACCAGCCAACTGTGGCATGGCATGTGACAAGCTGGGCAGCAGGAGCCTGGAAACCTCTTCAGTGCCCGGTGGAAATGGAAGTGGCTCAACACAAAGGTACTTGGGAATCTTCTTGAAAAAACCTCCTAAAGCTCTAAGCACATCAGGAGAGAAAATCAGTTTGTGCAGAAAGGGGCAAAAGCAGAAATCTGTGACTTTCTGGGGGATGAGAATCCTAACTGAGGTACTTGAGTTAAAATAGCTTCATCCCCTGGCCCTTGAGTTCTTAAAGAGCAATGTGGGTGCTGGGCTGCAGAGGATCTTTTGAAGTTACTATTGTAGAGTGCTTTTCTAGTGAGTTAAGCTGGAATAACCATAAACCCATGGGAACAGACAACCCTCTTCATTTATCCGTAAGAGTTTGGAACACTGCAGAGAGCAGACAGCAGAATGCATCGCCCTAGGACTGCATGAGAGGTTCCCATCACAGCAGAGAGCAGCACTGTACAGGCTGATGCTCTTCCATGTCTCTAAGCGGAGTTACCCATCAGTTTAAAAGACAATGATTGGAGTGATGGCACCTGAAGGCTTATTCCAGCCAGCTGGAGCAATCGCTCCTAAGAGAGATGTCCTGAGGACTACGGGCAGCAGGAGCACAGCTATGGCTCAGACCTGCTATACCCCACTAGCAGCAGAGAAAAACTTACAGTCATAAAAATATATTTTTGCCCACATTTATCTTCAGACTGGGAACATTAGAAGGGATTGACTTCCCACCCAGCTACAACTTCTTAAGGAGCTCCTTTCCTTGGACTAAATACAGCACATTTGCACAGCTTGTTCCTTGGAGGAAAATACAACACCCCCTCCACCACCCCTTCCCTGCAATTTCTTTGTAGTTTTGGGACTCACAATAAATCACAACTCCACAGCTGGATTCGATGAGGGCATACCATGATAATTTTTATAAAGTTTGTGATATGCCCCAAATATTCTGATACCAAAACACAGAGGCCTTTTTGAGAAGGACTAATCTAAAACCAGGACGCATTCTGGGGAAAGGAAATGATGCTTCTTCAATCGTTAAAACCCAGCACACGGAGACAAGCGCTGTTGAGTTGTATGACTAAGTCAAACACCCACACAGGCAAATTACCTGCCCTTTCTGTGCCTTAATTTCCTCCGCTGTATTTTATAATTGCATGATGATATCCAGATTCTGGACATTACAAAAGGATTTCCAGAAAAGTGATGGTTACTGATCTAATATTGCACTCAGGAAAAGTAATGAGAATCTGAACTAAACACGATACAGGAAGGGGCTTTTAAAAGTAAGGTTAAATTGACACATTTTGTACCTAAAAGTTCATCTGGTTTTGCCATTTACACTTGTTGTTCTCACAAAAGACTTTCCCTGAAGTGTCTTTAGACTGTCATGGCTAAAGAGTACTACATTTTAAAGGACACTTCTACTACAGAAAAAATTAAACGTGAAAATATCAAGCATATTACTAGCTGAAAAGCAGCGCAGAGCTCTTAAGAATTGAATTTGACATATCCATAATTGTAGAAAGAGCCAAAGCTAGTGTGGTGAGATTTTTCTCAAGCACTAACTTCAGTACTCTCATGGAAAACTGTGTTAGAGAAAAAGAAACACACCTAGAAGTTCCAGTAGGGAATTCATAAGCAGAATCAATGTAAGACAGATGCTATGGTACTTCTTTGGAGGGAAGTCATGGAGGGATATTTCAAGCAGGAAGAAGTCCATGGAAAACTTCAGAAGTGGATAGCCATGTCCCTGTGCAATGTCTAATCTGTCTGTATAACTGAAATGCCCACTGCAGGATTTTAAGCACCTCTTCGACGTGGATACTTCCACAACTTTTGAAGGCGTTACTGTCCTCCACCATCTTGCAGAAATGGTTGTCAAACCAAATTTGTGAGGCAGAGATTCCTCTTTGGCCACATGCCCTAGGACAGGATGACCCGGTTTGATCAACTGAGGACTTTACTGTGCCTTGCGCATTGGCTGCTTCTGCGGCCAGTGGTCCTCGCCCAAATCAGGAACATAGAGTACAGCAAGACTAAAGTCCCAGCTGCTGCTGAGCTGGGCAAAAGGAAAGGTCTCTGCCCTGCAGTGTGTGCAGCCTAAATGGGCAGCATGGCTCTGTACAAAAAACAAGTGTTCCTTGCACGTGTATTGGGGTATCTCTCTAGGGCTGGACGAACGGTAGGTGGGTCTTGAATTACAGGTTTGCTCTTAATGGGTTGTAGAGAGCATGGTCTCTATGGTCCTGGGTAGCTTCAAACTCTGCCTCTCCCACCCAGCAGTTTTCAGTGGCCCATGAGAGGGGAGAGTTGGCCCCACGGTGCTTTAAATACCACTCTAAGAAAAAAAAATACAAAAGCATCAAGTTTTCCAGTCCCAGGAGATGGCTACTGAGCAATGGCTCAGGCCTGTCACAAGCCTGCAAACCAGGCTTTGCAAATGGGATGGATGTCACCTCTCCTGCGCACTCCATGCACAGGGTGGATGATAGACAGTGATACAACATGTGTGGCGAGAGGAGGCTCTCACCAAATGTCCCATTTTCCTGCAGGGGTTAAGGGAGAATGTCCAGGCTTTTTAGCTTCCATTTTGTCCTCCAACTCTTTGCCTCCAGACAGCGTCAGCAAACTGTCCTCTCATATGTTCCCTCACTTTGAGTGTCACTCATTTCATCATCTCACAACGAGAGTAAGCTGACTCCCTGCAACAAAGAAAGTCAGTGAAATGAGTCAATCTTCACTCTCAGCCCCAAACCGAGTGACTTAAGAACTCCTCTCTTGCCATTTCTGAATCTGTGAGGATCTGGCACTTGGGAAAACCTTAGGAGCGGTGTTCTGCCCACCCACCATTCCCAGCAGATTGAGTGAAAATGTACCACTATTGAGGTGGAGCCCTCAAGGCTTCATTATTTCAACAGTGATCTGGAGGCATCATGAAACCCTCTGCAGAAACAGAGAAGACTATGGGCTCCCTCTCCCCATATTGACCTAGTGTTACTGCCAGGCAGCATTCAATAGTTAAGATCAAGCCAGAAATTACTTTGACCTCTGTAATCCTACACAAAAGAAATCTATTTAGGTGTCTAGAATAATCTCTTCCTTTCTCACTCCCACTCCTAGACTCAATTAAGTAAAAGATAAATTTTCTTTCTCTACCAAGGCTGGGCAATATTGCTGAGTGTTGAAGCAATGCACCCTGTATCCTTACAGCTCTACGTGGATAAGGCAGAGGACTATGGGAAATTTATTTCTATTCCTCCATGGCATGTAAAGAGCTCATGGCTACATTAATGCAGAACCAGTCTCTACTTTCTCCTCTCAGGCACGTGGAATGGTAGTGGGGATAGAGAGCATCAATCTCTGTCACAATCGGTTTGTCTCACCGGCTACACTCTCGCTTTTATACAGCTGTGTACCCGCTAACCCACACACAGCGGTGCACAGCATTAAGATCATGGAATTTAATAACCATCCTGTCATGGTAGAAGGTAAAAGGCAATTTTAAAATGGATTATCTTCACTTTGTTACCACCAGAGCTTGATTAATAGCAATTTTACTTACTAATCCAACTTGGTTCTGGTTTTGCCTTAAATTCAGGCAGTACAAACTCTTTACTTGTTTTGTTGCCAGCTTCTTGTTAGGTACTTCATACTATGGATATCTGCAGAAGTGCTTATGTCCAACTAGGTTCTGAAGGCTGGAAGCAATCTGTCATTCTGCCTCTTCTGGTTGATACTCGTTTCTCTGAATGGCTGAATATCTTTTAGACAGACAGGGAGAATGTCTTTGGATTTCACTGACACAAGTATACACCCCATTTATGGGCTCCATGAGGATATGGTCACCTCTGTGCTCTGTTCATACTCTAAAGGAGCCGAAGTGCTCCTTGTTTCTGTCCCAAACGCATACTTGGAGTCAGCTCAGGAGCTGGTTCTTTACCTCCTTCCTTGGAGATCACAGCATTAGCACAAAGGGGCTCAGACCCACCTCTCACCTCCTTCCAAAGTCATCTTCCTTCTACAAGAGCCCTATAAAGTACCTGTGCAACAAGCTCTGAGTGCTGAAGCAGTGAGGGTGCCTGTGGCCAGCCAGCCCAGTGGTTTCTCTACTTGGTTCTCCTCTTCCTGCAACATCAATGTCAGCAGATCTCTTCTCCTGGGCCCAAGGCCTGTCTTTGCTGACCTGACTGCTGGGCTGATGCTAGTGCTGAAGCTTTGGTTTTGCTTCCCTTGAGGGTTCTTAATTTAAGATGCTGTTTAGAGCAATTCACAAACACCAGTCACTCTTTCTGCCAACAACGCCACATTGGCTGTCCACCTTGTTCCCAACCCTAATCTTGTCACTTACTGCCAATGTCCCACCACAGAGATTCTCCCCATTTACCTACCAGCGACCCAGAAACTCAAAATATGGTGCTGGGAGGACTGCAGTGTAGTAAGACGGAGAAGCTTTGCATCTTCCTCACTTCATGCCCCAAACCATCAATGTTAAAGCAAGACTCGGAGGTCTGTGCCCCTTCCCCTACTAACAGCACGGTTTAGGGCTCTGCAGTGCCCCCAGCTCCATTGTAGCTTCTGCCTATTGATTTCCAGGCTACTGACACCTTTCAGAAATTCAATATCCAAGGTGGTCATGCATGCTACATGTTACTCTGTGTGCTACCCTCCACATCCAGGCAGATAGCAAGAGTATAAAGCATTAGCAGCTGATACAACTGCTTAATACTGTTAATACTTGTTTCCAACTGTGCAACATAGGAGACAATACTTTTGGTCCCATCCTATGTGAAAATCTCCTTAATTCAGCCAGTAGACAGCTTTGTCTGGGTCACTGCGAAGATGCTGTGTGATCTGGACTGTTACTTTGGAAGACAGGAGAATTTAAAAACAAGACTGAAATTGGCTCCAGCAATGAAGAGCCACTTTTCTAACTTTTGATTGAAGATGGGGTTGCTGGAAACATGTTCTTTCCCTTTCAAAACTGCTTTCAGGATTCCTTCCTTCCCTTTATCATATTAGTTTTCCCTCTGCACACAGCACCATGTTTTGCCTTAGACACACACACAGCATCACTAATAAAATGTCGCCATCTGCACCATGTCCAAGTGTTTACTTCCATAGAGCCACATAACCCTCTCAAACAAGACCCGTGCTTACCACCATTTACCCACAGCAGAAATCTCCAAACCATGCCACTGCTACATAGAGGATTTCATTCCAGGCATCCACTTAGCAACAAGATTTGCCTCTGTCTATGTAAGGTTTCATCTCTGCTCCTCATTGCAGAGGTGCCTCAGAGAAATTTTACAAACCACTTAAGTGAAAGAACTATCAGAAATAGGATAGTTGGCTCTGCACCACCCGGAATGCCAGACTGGTGTCTAGGAAGGTTTCCCATTAGGACATGCTTTCCATTTTGCCTTGTTTTCCTGATTGACAAACTGTTCTTTATGGGAAATGATCTTTGAGCTGTTCCTGCACTCCCAAATTGCATTTTTCTTGGCTTCCAAGCTGTGCAAGTAAAAAAAAGTTGCTCACCAGGGATTTGCCATTTCTCCCAGGAATAGCTCAGTGTCTTTTAATAACCATGAAAGAAATACACAATGGAAGTACTTCTGTGCCTTCTGTTAACGTGACTGCAGTATCTGCCATGCCCAGAAGTCCATTCAGAACTACCGTGGAAGGGAAGTCAAAGCCAATCCCAGGTGCCCTGGGGCAGTCAGCCTCAATGTACCAGCTGGCAGGTTTGACTCCCAATTGTTTGATCCTGCTGATCCAACTGTATCCAGAATCCCATGAACCAGAAGCTGTGGAAAACGAATTTTTGAGGTGAGTTTCTCTTGTGAATCACTGGTAGATGGCTCGGGACATGAAGACAGTCTTGGACCCAGCCTTCACTCATGCCACAATCTCAGGCTCCTTCCTGGGCTTCCCTTAACCACAGCTGGCATTAAGCACTCATCTATTCCACTGAAACCCATTGCACTTGATAGAAAGCAGAGAAACAGTATCCATCCGTCTCTCAGTAAAGCACATCACTGTTTGAATCTCATGAAAACTAACTTCAATATTAACATTAGAAAAAATTAGGTGGTTTTGTTTTTTCTGGTTGAAAAGCAGTTCGAGAGCAGGGTGCAGAAAGCAACACTACATTTCTGTCAACATATGTTAAAAGTCATTACTATGAGTGTCTTGCTTCCTCGTCCTTCTCATTGTGACCCAGTTCCAGCTGTCAGTAGCACATTAATGACTGCAGTCTATTTCAGATGAGAGAAGGAGGCAAGACAGTTGCAAATCATTGATATTGACTGTTGGTCTTAATGGAAACACACTGTAATTTTGCATGTACATTCAAAAGGGATAGAAAAATACAATAATTGCCATTTCAGTGTTCTGATCTCTCCCAAATCAGCTGGCAAGGAAACAAGCACTGTGGGCAAGAGTTAAAAAATGTAAAGCCCTCTTCACTTCCTTGCAGTGTGGGCTCTTTCCTCCAGTGTTTCATAAAATACTGGAATTCACATTTTGTACAGCTCCTTCGTATAGCTGAGGAGTTGCTTGGCGCTCATCAAGGCCTTAATAAAGAAATCATTGGACTTTTGCCTGATGTAGTTATTCATTTTGAAGTATTATTCTAGTTCTCATTCCACTTGTCTATACTTGACTAATAGCAGCAGCGCCACCCCCATTTTGAAGCTCTCTCCATGCACACGGACTCAATTTTTCTTTTCTCAATTATTGCTAAAATAACATCTACAATCACTCTAAGCTTTCTTTTGTGATACATATAGCAACACTTTGGTGACTTCTGGGCTTCTATTTCAAGTAACCTTTGTATCAGAAGGCCTGTACGGGGAGTAGCCTCTGTATTAGGGGGTGGAGTCCTGTTCAACCACAGGACAGGGATCACTCGAGCAAAAGGAACATGGATTTCCTTAGGATGTGTGTTTTGGTGTCCTCGAAAAGCTAACTACCCTTTTGGAGAACTCCTTACCTATTTAATCTTCAGTCTCAGCCCTCGCAAAGACATTGTCAGCCGGGAGACTGAAAGGACGGCTGCTCTGTTCATGCCACTTAACATAGAGGCGCTTGCCCAACTTTTATTGCAGAGAGCTGCAATAAGAGTGGAGAACCCAGAACTGCAAGAGAGCTGGCCAAAGTAGATCCCAAAAGTCTAGTCCCACTAACTCACACAGAATTTAAACTGGCAGCTGGAAATCCAGGGCCAGCTCTTCTTGCAGTTCTGGGCTCTCCACTTGTCTTATTTCTCACCTAACTTTATATGTATGAGACCAGTGGAATGGGGAGAAGAAACCAATTTACCCCTCCAGTGCTGGCGAGATGACAGGGAAATGCAGGGGAGACACTCATTTACGCGAGGTCACCTCTGCCAAGTGCTCACAGTCTCGCTGAGATGGGAATTACACAGCTGCAATAACAGTCTCGCAGTGCCATCTACCGCCCTGAGATCCGTCTACCAGCGCGAGTGACACCTCCAGGACATTGCTGCAGAGGGGAGCCGGGAGAGAGCCATCCACAACTGTTCATTTCCTCCTTAGACGCTGCTCTCTCTTTTCCTGGGGAAATTACCTTAAACGGCCTTTCGAGCATCTCCTCAAACAGGCACAGTGCTCAACTACTTTGTCCAGAAAGACAGCTTAGGTCTTTCACTTCATGTTTTTGGGATAACTGACACGATGATGGATAGAGAAAGATCATGTTATTGCAGATAAATCTAACTAGAAAATAAAGGGGAATTCAAACTAGAGTGGACCAAGGCTTTGAGCTGCAGTGGAAAAAAAATTCTCTTAGTTCTGAAACATCTAACAGCAGCTTTTCACTACCAAGGTATCAGAGAAGGATTATATATACAAGATAGTTTTGTTCTCTTAATAAATTAATCATAGCTGCCACTTAGCCATCTATGCAGGCAGATGGTAGATGACTGCTAGGTAATCAATGCCCATATGGTAGAGAAATCCCATCCCCGATTATGCTGATTTAAATCTCTTTGGTGCATCAAGGTAAAAATGATCATATGCCAGAGATGTGTCCTGCCCAAGTATACAGATTTGATCCTTCCAATGCATCAGGAAAACACACGTAGAGCCATAAGTTGTTCTGTTATGCCAGTCCATTTTCTGCTCCATGTCAAGAACTAGAACCTCCATAAACAGCAAGTGTGCAGAAGTGATGTCTTCATGTCTACATACCAAAGTGCAATTCAAATATCATTCATAACCACAGAACAAAGATTTATATATATTTTTATATATATGCATATGTACACGGTTAATCTTAGACACATTCTTTGCATTTCTTGCATTTCTAGCCTGAGAAGACAAATGAAAAAACTCAGGCTAGAGATTTTTGTTGTTCTGAGGGAAAAAACATGCTGCTTTGTACTGAACTGAAATCCTACCCAGTTCAGATTTTAATGACACCATTCAATATACGTTAAAAAAGCATCAACTGCAATTCAATATTATTGTGCAAAGACTATTAAATATAAATTATTCTCCCTCCTCCAATGTAGCCTAGTAATGTGCTACAGGACCCAGATTTCTGTCACCATGTCAGAAAACCTCGATCTGCTGCCATGAGCCTTCTGGTTTAAAATAATTCAGCTCAAACAGCAGGATATAAACAGAAGCATTTTACAAGTGATATAAATATGACTTACATCATCATTGTGACACTAAATGAATATAAATAACAGGGTTTAAACTCACAGGTAGAAAGTAGCCTCTTTGGAAAGTTGCAGCTACAACGAGCATGTGTCTCTCTCCCTGACACAACCAGTAGCCCAGTGTTTTCTTTAAAAGAAAACAGACCATAAAGTAGGTACATGAGCTTTAGAGTTCCCAAATGTTATGCTCTGGCAGATGCTTTTAATAGGCACAACTTTACCACCATAAAAGCTCTATCTGTTAGGCCAGGTTCAGATTAAAGACAGAGCTGTAAGCAAAGCAGGTGTGCATTCACTACCAGCATTCTAGACCAGCACTTTGGAAGGGGAACAGATTTCAAGCTAAAAATGTGCTTTCTTATGGGAAGGCTACGCTGTGGGTTTGTTTCTTTTAAATAGAAACTCACAAGTTTTGGGATGGATCCTGCAGCTTTACCAATATCAATGAGCAGAAAATGGAGCATTGAACCCAACCCCTTCCCATGGGCGGATGTGGTCCCATGGGAGACCTAAATTATGGTCTCCCCTTTGCTGTCATATTCCCCTCTTGCCTTACCTCTGTCATGCATTCTCCGCAGACAAAAAAGAAGGCACGTCCTCCAGCCCGGCATTCCAGACCTAAAGACAAAGAAATACAGGTCTGCAGTGGCTCTCAGAGGAGTTTGCAAATGTGCCGCTGGAATACAAAACCCAGCTTCTTTACAGGGCTACACCTTGACAAAGAGGCAAGTCCATCCGTGCTTGCAAAGACAAGAAAACTCTGCTTCATGCAAAAGCCTGCCTGTGAACCATCCAGGCTGCATTTTGCTGCAGGCATGGAGCAACTTCGCATGTCCACAGCGGAATAAGCAGATGGTGAAGGAAGGGTGGACAGATGAATGGGTAAATCTCAAGGAGTTGAGCAATTCTTTAAAGGGCATGTTTGTCTTTTATGCCAACCTCACAGAAACCACAGACAACACATGCAGTTCAACAGATTCAAGTTCCTGTTTAGGGGATGAAAATATCCACAGCCACCTACCATCAAAGTTAATAAGCCAATTTCCTTTGGAAATTTCCTTTTTACATCTCCAGTTTAGAAAATATATCTATATTGATATTTCTTAGTACAGGAAAATAGTGAAAAACTTATTCATCTTTTGAACTCAGTTTTTTTTCTTATGTCCATCGGACTTAAGAACATGCACACATTCCCCAAAGGAAGAAGGGTCACTACACTCATTTGCAGCAAAGCTTGCTAAAATGCATACTAAAAAAATCATGGCTATCAATAACAGTTTTCTAAGCTTATTCTGGTTGCAGTAACTATGTCACTCCTACAGATTCTCTTGCAAGATGACGTTAAGCCTATTTCTGATCGAAGCTGTTGTATGCTCTTAGGAAATCCCTACTTTCAAGCTGTATTTGAGAGGAATTACAATTCTTATACAAGTAGCACATAACAGCATTCCCTCTCTCATAACACACATGAAGAGAGAAGAGAGGACAACACTGTTGACACATGACAGGATTTGAAGAGCAATTATAAAACTGCACATAAAATACAGGTTCCCATAGAACAGAACAAGGCTCCTTTAGATCTCATTTCATTTTAGCATTAAGTCATCATCAGATTTTTTTTTTTTACTTTTTCTTTTTTTGACTAATTTTTAGCAAGCAAAAAAAAATAGCACAAAAGCAATCTGGCATTGCAGCATGTGACCCAAGAGGCAAAAAACCAGAGCCACAGACATGCCAGTTAAACACTTATGTACCTCTTCTGGTTTTGACTTTGTGTCTAGCATCATGCAAAAGAGCTCAAACATTTATCAAAGAATTACATCTGGTATTTTTTCTGCTAGTCTGCACACCTGCCAATTACCTACCCAATGATTCTAACTTTTAGTCTTCCTGAAAAAAAAATCTATAGTGTCCATCTTGACTTTCTACCAAAGGGCTTTTGATTTCTTTCTTTGCTTGTTTGTTTTGCTGCAGCAATTGCACATTTCTGAAAATAAAATTAAAAAATACAGAAGTCTAGACTATGCTTCAGGTGCCCTTTGTTAAAATATAGAGAGGTAAGTAAAAAAAGACATGCCGGGACTTGATTTTGGGAAGAGAAAAGAAGGAAAGAAACACTTCCAGATCTCTGATGCTGCAAGAATTAGTTTGCAAATAGTTTTGCTTGTGCCGCAGTCATTTTTGGCCTCACACACACTAAGACACATCAATTCCACAAACTAATACTCCAGCTAACCAAGATTATGCCAACTGTGGAAAGCAAAAAAAAACCTTGCTCTGTTTCAAAAAAGATTTTTGTTGACATAACACAAATTCTTTCATATGATAACTTCTGAGATGAAGAGCCTGAAAAAAACTTTAAAAGAAAACCAGAAGGAATTTCTGCATCCCTCAGAGAAACGTGGATGAGTTGTCTTATGTTGAGTGGCTCTGAAAGTGTGTGAGGACACAGTGCCCTACCACTAGGGCTTATCTCACAAAATGTCCAGCTGTTATTTGCTCACAGTTTTATTTCCTCTTAAAGCCAAGATGTAGAAAATAAGATAGAATATCAAGGCCTTAGGGTAGGATGAAACCTTAGTGTCTGAGATAAGAGAATCAGTCTCAGAAGAACAAAACCTCCAAACATCAATATAATTTAGTCTGGGGCTCCTGCAAATTTTGGTAGGATGATGTAGGAGAAATCCACACCAAAGCTTTGCAACTGATTCATTTCAACTTCATGCAGTGTCTCTCACCAATTTTACAAGACAGTGAAACACCACTGTGTCATAAAAAATCCCCTTAGAATAATCCACTGTGATCCCAAAACTTCCTCAAAAATAATAAACAAGCTTTTTTTGTTGGTGCAACTTTGTGGAAACAAACACGATTAGGCCTCATGCTAAAATGAGCAGCATACTAATTGGAAGTGCTGAATCAATTTTTCCTCAAGAATTCAGGGCTATCGGCAGTCTGAGATCAGACGTGGTATTTTACACAGCTTTCACAAATTCCTGATAAGAAATAAGCACAGCACAGCCACACTGAGCTTCTACTGTACACAGAAACAGATTCCTCCCCTTCCCCATCTCATTTCTTTACGTTAAGCTGATTTTACTTCACGATTTGAAGTGTTCTTATTCCTCCCTCAGTGGCATTTTACAAATTCCCGTGGGCTGGTTTTAAAAAAATGCACAGAATAGCCCTTCACAGGTTAGAGTCGACATGGAGCCTTTCTGAGGGAACCATATGTGTGAAAGCTTGTCAGTTCTTAGGCTGCAAATCCAAGACCACTGAACCGACGCACGGCGCTCCCAAAGCCATCTGTCCGGGTGTGCTCACAGTGCCGAATCCCAAGCCCAGGGGAGCCCGGCAGCAGAGCAATCCCACGGCTCTGGCAGGAGCAGTGCTCCCCTCCGTCCTGGTCGGTGTTTTTCCCTGCCTGCTGATGCTACGTGAGAGAGAGCGTGAGCTGAAGGTTATCTCATTGCACACGTCCCTCGGTTCTATACAGCATCAGTTACTGACTCATTCCCAATCCAGGCCTGCCTAGCCGGACCACAGAACGATCTACTGCTTCTTGCAAACACAGAAGTGCCAGCTCTACAATCCTCACAGCAGCACCACCTAGCTTGGAATTTCTAGGATTAATTCCTTTTTTCACATCCTGTTGTGTATTTCAATAGCACAAATTTTCCTTACAAACTCGGTCATGAATCTCACCCTCAACCAGAAAGGAACATTTTAAGAGCCATCTCTGGCCTGGGTATGGGCTGTTTTTTCTTCTCAGTGTTGTCACTAGGTGAGGTTTTAACAGGAAACAATAAATGATTTGTTGAAGCGTGATTTAATTAGAACAGCACAGATGTTTTCATTCATTTGTCCTATTTTTCATTAATGCACGTTTCTCTTCTTTCATTGCAGATTAAAATGCTTTATGGCTCTAATATGACCTGCACTTCTCTGTATCTGATGTCTCTCACCAATTCTCCTTTTAAACAGCCAAAAGCAAAACAGCTTCACTACGGCTTCACTACGAAATTGCTCTTTCTCAATTGCACGCTTCGCACTCCCTGGAATACAGATGCAGCTTTCTTAGCAACTGAGTATCTCTGTCAGCTTTGCAATTCTGTGTCCATAAACTATTAAACATGGGCCTGACCCAGCTTGCCAAATACAAAAGCAATACATTCCCAAACTCAGAAGAACGATATCTGGCACTTCTATCAGCTGTCACACTGCCAAGCAACAACATCAGAGCACCTGATATTTTTTCCGCTTTATTAAAGACAAGTGAAAGGCAGCTTCTTCTTGCAACCACAGATAACTATGATCTTCAGTATTTCAATTAAAACCTATCAGACAGTCCTTTTTCTTCATGGGGATAAAAAAGGATATAAAAAGCTACCCAGTATAATTAAAACTCTGAATCTCACTCCTCAAAAGCACCTGTGGTCCTCTCTGAGGTTACAGAGCTGGATCCATCACATGTAGATGGGGTTGTACTTGGCTGTTATGTTCAGGTCTCATCTCTGTGGCACCAACTTATCAACTAAGGCAGGAAAGAGAGTTTTAGTGTTGGTTGGGTTGGGTTGGGTTGGGGTGGGTTGGGTTTTTTTCCTGGTTGTGTTTGGGGTTTTTTTGATGTGGTTTGTTTTTTTGGTTGGTTTTTGTTTGGGTTGTTTGGTTTTTTCTGTTGATGATACCAAACCCCTCAAGTTTTGAGGCTCTCGAGGTTTTGATAGGGGGTTGAGTAAAACCTTGCAATTTTTTTTTTAGGTGTTAATCAGTAGCTATAGCTGGGCAGCTATGAATAAGCAATTGCATTGTGAGCATCATATGTTTGGCTAAACTGTTGTTTTAAGGAAAAGAGAAGACATTCCCCAAATAAATGGGCTGTCTGGATGAGACACGCCAAGAGTGAAGTCAGAACTGAGCAGTACCTGGGGAAAGGTAGTTCTGGCAGGAGGAGGTCATGACAACTCATTGACCAGCTACTCAGAAGGGACCCCAGACTCAAATGGAGGGAAGAACTGTGCCTGCAGACTAATTAGCAGGAGAAGCAAGAGATAGAACTAGCAAATAGGCGGGTTGAGTAATTTGTAACCAAAGAATGCTGATGCCTTTGTTTATTAAGATGTATAAATAGTGTGAAGTTTTGAAGGTCGGTGAGTTAACCTTCTGTGGGTCACCACCCAGCTCCCCACTTTGCACAAACGAGAATAAAAAACAGGAATACCTGGCCTCATTCTGTGATTTGACACTGGCACCAGGTAATATGAGCCCACATTCGGGTCAATATTGATGCCAAGTTTGAACCACGTACTTCTTCATTTAGCCCCACCCCAGCTCTGGGCCAGCCTGCAATCCTGCCAATTTCTGGCCACAGAGGTCACCCCCAGCCCAGAGCACCCCCAGCTCTGTCACAACAGCAGCAGCTCCAGCCTCGCGACTGCACAAGGATATTTCCAGTAGGACTCCTGAAGGATTTGTCTCGCACCTGCCAGAAACGCTCATTTTCAGCCCCAGTTTGAGCGCAGGGATTACCCAAGGCCAGGGAAGCCCCAGCCAGGAGCGATCCGCCCCCGCCGAATCGCACTAGGCCGAGCCCTCATGACCTCCTCTGACCTCCCCAACATGGCGGCAGGGAGTGCCCGTCCGGCCGCCCTCACCAGCACTGTCGCGACAGCGCTGCGCTTCCGCCGCGCTTTACGGCAAGGCCGCACGGCGGGGAAGGAGGCGGTGGCTTGGCCGGTCCCGCCATGGACCGGAGGAAGAAGCCGCTGGACGTGGCTGCGTCCTCGGTGAGTGGCTGAACGGGGAGAGGCAAAATGAACCCCTCCGCCTCCCCAGGAGGGCCAGTGGGGCTGTGAGGTGTGCTCAGGCGCGGGGCTCCCGCGGGCGAGGTGGGCCTGGCCGGCGCAGGCCGTGCGGCTCCACCCGGGAGTGCGCTGGTGCCATCGCTCCCAGGGAAAACAGCACACCTGGGAAGTGCTGGTGTTCCGTCTCCTCGCCTTAACCCCACTGCGATGTGCAGTCATTGCAACAAATGCTGGATTAAAAGGCTGTGGTAACGCCGTGTGTCGCATATCGGGTCTGTGACAGTTTCGGGGCTGGGATTTTGTCCCCTCACCTTCCTGACCAGGCACACGCCCTGCGCTCCAAGCCCGAGTCTGCCAAGCCTGGATTTGCCCGCATTCCTGATGGAATGATAAAATTAGGGCATAACAGGGAAAAGAGTTTTTACTAAGGAGCAGGAGGTCTCTGCTGTGGCAGATTAACTTCCCACCCTTAGGGATGCTGAGGTGCTTCCCCTCTCTGCTCTCCAAGACGCTCACGAGAGATGCTGCCAGACACTTCAGAAGAAGAGTTATGTAAATAGTTAATGTATGTTAACAGTTAACTATGAAATATTTTGTGCTGAATTTTTGGATGATCACCTCTAAGCAGAAGAGAAAATGGGTGATTTTTACAACACTGCACTTCGTTGTCTCAGGGACTTGAAAAGCAAATGCTTTATTGCTTGGGACAAATACTAATACCAAAGTCTTCCGCTTTCCTGATTTAATGTATGTCTGTGAACTTTGTCTTCTGTAGGACTTGCAGGAAAAGTGGCACAATATCCTCTTCCAGACTAGTTTTGTACTTCCCTGATAACACCCCTGCTGATGATGTTTCTTAATAAAAGCTGAGATGGACCTTGGTCACAGATGGCAATGCTACTCATATACTTATTTTAAAAGAAGAAGAAAGAAAATCTAAAACTATTAAATAGTACATAAAGCAGTGGGAAACAATATATATTTTATGATAGCAAACTTTTATCAATTCGTTTCTGAGACAGGATTTTATTAATTATTTAATGGTTAAAAGTTCCCTTTTCATATTCAGTAGTGTTTTTCATTATTCCTTCTCTAGTCGTTTGCCACTGGGAGGCTGGTAAAATCTAGCTGGAACTATGCCTCTCTTACTCTCATTATGTAGCAAAGGATCAAGGATATCCTTGGGGATTGTTTTAATCCCTAATTATAATTTGCATTCTATGGGGTTTTTTTTGTTTGCTGTAAAGGGTGATCTTGGTGATCAGATCAGTGCTTCAAAGTTCCACATAAAAATGCAGTCAAATGCTCCTGTAACTGTAAATGACAGATTGTTTTCCTAGAGATACAGTTCTTTATTGCAGTAACTGATGTCTGTGCATGTGATCTGTTATTTATGTGTTGTTTTGCTGGTGATGTAGCTGGTAGATCTCAAAGCCGAACTCTTCCGAAAGCAAGAGGAATTCAAGAAAGAAAAGCTATTGAAAGATGCTGGCGTCTTTACAAAGCCCAGAACCTCTAATAAGGTAGAAATAATCTTCCATTGTTGTTTTTGTCATTCTTTCTCCTTAAAGTAAGGAAGTTAATATTCAAATCTAAATAATAGTAAATACTCTGAGCTGTGTTACTAGTCAAATATAAAATGTTCATGATGAGAATGTTCTTTAAAGTTCATTTCCAGGTGAGATTCCTGTGCACAGCAGAAAGCTTTGTCTTATGCTTATACCCATCCAAATCTCCACTTAGTCTTCATTCCCCAAGGATCCACACCTTTTAATTGTAAGAAAAGATTTTTTTAGAGGATTTTGATTGATGCTGCAGGATGGAGGATGAGAGATTCTTCCAGAGTCACTGAACTTCCGTGATAAATGCTCTGCTATCTGTTTGTGGTGAACAATAATGAATACACAATTATCTCTCTTGTTTTGCTCTTTACTGCACTTTGGGTTTTGTTCATTCTGTGGCTTTCTAGAAGCAGAATGTGCTGTTCCTGCCATATTTGAAGCACATGCAGCATTTACAATGTTCTGCTGCGAACAGGCCAACTGATTGTATTTTTTATCTGAAACGGAGGTAATAGAGAATAGAAACAATTCGTAGCTTTGTTATTACGTATTTAATCAGCAAGATTGTATGATTGGGTTTTTTTAACCTTAGCATCTTTGCCAGAATAGATTTTGTCTGATTTCTGAGTGCCTTTGGGTTTTTTAGCTTCTCAGCCTGTCCTTAACTATGACACCGTCCTGCAGCCTGTGTTAATTTAGGACATACCTGCTGTATCCTACAGCACGGAAATAATCTCAAGTCAAACATGTTTAAGAAGTTATTTACAAAGTCTTTCATGATTGATTTGCAACGTTTGCGTTATGGAGTTGAATTTTTTTTTTAATTGTTACCATTTCAATGTTTTCATTTATTTGTTTGTTACAAAATTGTCCTCCACAGAAACCAAATGTCTGGACCAAACAGAACACGGGAGTTGTAAATCGAGCTGCGAAAGACGTTGAGCAGAAGGCAGAAGAGCAGGATATATTGGATAAATCAAGGTAACTCTTGGGCTCTGTAAGAAAGGAATGCTTTGGAGAATTTGTTTTTTGGTGTTTAGAAAAGCACAGAAGGAAGTTATCCACATTTTTGGACTAGCAGTTCTCATTAGACCAACCATTAAGACCAGCATCAATTCCATGTTCTTTACCAGTAGTGTATAAACTGCATCCCAGCAGTCTCATGCTCTTATACCCTCCCATTATCACAGCTGTCTAAATATGTCAGGTTACTGATTTTTTTCTAAAAGTCACTTTTAGAATTACCAGCCAGTGCAGCGACATACTAGAATTCTATAGCAAAGCATTTCTTAGGCTTGACAGAAAATGGCTCACTTTTTTCAAGAATTACCTCATTTTCTAAATAGGTTGGTTGTACAAAAAGATATATGTTGAAAATGCCATTATAAACCATTTGCTGTTCTTCTGTAAGCAGTTCCTTGCTCTTTGAAATTCCAGAAATTAGCTAAGGTTTTCTCTTCAGTTTCTAAGATTAAGTGTATCTTTGTGTTATCTCTTTTTTTGTTCCTGTGAAACTGTTATTCAGTATCTGATATCTGCAAATAATGATTTAGCTTCCAGTATTTATCTGACAGACCATAGAACTTAGATAAAGGTGGAATTCTTGTAACATCATGTTTCTGCCTACTTGACAAATTACTTTTAAGATTAAATTTGTAACTTCACTAAAATTATTTTCAGTACAAATTCTGGAACTGGAAAAGAGTGTATCTTCAGAAATGCTAATGAAGGTTCAAAACAAAAGCCAGGCAAAGTCAGCGTCTAATAAACATCTCAAGCACTCCCAGTATTTTCCCGTTCCATTTATCTAAGGCTAAATTGGTCACTTTAAACTGAGCTTGGAATTGGTGGAATTGCAAGGTTAATTTTTTTTTCTTTTTCAGGAAGAAGCTTGAAGAGAAAGCAAAGCTGTATGAGAAAATGACAAAAGGAGACTTCCCAGGTGAACAATACTATTCCAAAATGAGTATTTATATATGTATAAATTCTTGGCGTTATTATAGAAAGTGATTGACATGGTTTATTCCACTTTGAAAAGGAGAGAAAATACATTTAGTAGAGAAAATAAAATTACTTTTGAAGGACAGCTTGACCAAGTAAAGCACTAGGGGCTTGTTTCACTCATTCATTAAGTGGATGGACTATATTCTGGTTTTTCAATACAGTAACTTAGAAAAACAAAAATAATTTGTCCTCTGTTGTGCAGTCTTTGGATTGCATTGCTGATGCTCTGTCCTGCATTCTAATTGTTGGACCTTTATGAGGAGAAGAGGATCAGGAGAGGAGTGTGGCTGGTCCATATGTGAATGCCAGTCATGCAGCTAATAGGGTTAGAGAATGTTAATCTGTCCCTTTCTTCTCTCACACATTCAGTCCCTTGCAAAAAGTAATTATTAAAATAGAATACAAATCTCCTTGCAGTTAATCTGTTTTCTTTACCAGTGTCCATCTTTGTCTACATGACCCCACCACTTTCCTCTACTTTTCTAAAAAGTACCCTCATGAATGCTTAGCTCCTGCCAACATACCAAATGTTAAGCATCAAAACAGTATTTGAGCTGTTACATGACAAATCCTTTGCTTCTGAAATAGTTAACGAGCCGAGAATGTTTTGCTGCAAAGAATGCAGCCTTTTCTGTACTGCACACAATGCCCTGAAACTTCGATTCAGAAACAGACGTTATCACTGTGGAGCCAGTTGATAGCTCCGGGTTTGTTTGGCACTGAATGAGATTTAAGTACTCCCCAATAGTGTTGTCAAGGGCATCGCTGGCAGCTGAAAAGCTGATTGTAGCTATTTGGTATTGATTTTGTGCTTCGTTCTGTTCTTTTCATGGCTGTTCTCTAAGAATCGATTTTCTGCCTTAGATGAAGAAACTGAGGATTTGTACCTGGTGGATTTCACTCAGAAGATCATAGACAAACAGCACGAAGTACAGGAGCTGCATCAGAGTGAAGCTGCTGGGAAGACTTCAGAAAGAGACACAGATGAGGAGGAAACTCAGCCTGAAGCAGACATTCCACCGCCAGAGGACCCAGACGAGGAATGGTTGGTGCTACTGATTGGGCTCTGCCATCCTGGCCACTCTTGTTCTTGAGAATTGCATGAGAAAATACTTTTCTTTTCCAAAATGTGTGAAGTGGCACCTTTGTTTTTCTTTTTTGTTTAAAACTACACATTGACAAGGAGGCGATGATAGTCTTTCATTTCTCCTATAAAGACAGTCCTTCATGTCACTTTCCTTTCCACATAGGTAAAACTGCAATAGAATCTACAGCCGGGATCTTGAGAAATTGCACTCAGGGCAATGTTCTATAGGAGAGACAACATAATAGCCTGTCTTATTTTCTTGCATAGTTTATTCGAGTAGTCATCACAGTATTGATACAATTTTATGCTCTGATGTGCTGAATTGAAATGTATTTTAGCAAAACTTGGGGATTTCATGGTATTCATCTTCCCTTCTTTAGTTGTGAGTGACTTAAAAATGAGCAGTCATTTCACTGTACGGCCTTCTCTTAAAGGAGAGAAACGCAGGTTGGAATAAGAACACGATTTTCAGCATTTCTTCCACTGTTTGCTGCAGCACAGCAATAGTCTCTGACAGTTTTCTCTGTCATTCCAAGTAACCACTAGTTTTTCATCTGAGACATTAGGAATAATTATGAAACCAGTCGTGACTAAACATTTTCCTTGCCCGTTTTTTAAAAATGCTTATGGAACATGAGATTTTACTTCTGGTAATCAGTTTAAACCAGCAGTAACCAATACAAAACAGCACCCCCCCCTTTCTTCAAATAGTAAACTGTAGATTTGCTTACAAACTATGTAAAAGACTTACTAAAAGCACAGCTCTTTAAAAGTTTGGGGGTTGGGAGCTAGATTGCCAGTCATACTTTTTCAGATGTAATATTCTTTAGAATGGGATAATTGAGGCAGCTTGATGCTAAAGAACTTTCTACATTACAGGACAATAAGTGTAGCTCTTAACAACTTTTTCAACAACTGTAAATCAGGTGTGCAGTACTATAAAGAGTTGAATAAGAAGCACAATAGCTTCAGAGGAACATTTTGCTTGTGTTTTAGTCAGCCTTTGTCATGCCAGTTGAATGCACACTATCAGTCTGTTCTGAATGGCCTTTAGACCGATAATTGAAATATATTGTAGCAATTTCATATCCACAAGAAGTCAATGCTGCGTCATTATCTTCACCATGGGAAGCAAGCAGTAGGCAGAGTTCTATTTTGTTGTGAAAACTACATGACATCGTTACTTTTGAACATTTTTTACACCATTTTATTGCCCAGGGAACAGGGGCAGTAAATGTCTGATAGAACTGTCATATGCCCCATTCAGAACTGTCCTCTTATTCTGGGAGTGTGTTAAGTGAAAAGCAGGAGCAACTGTCACATGCAGATAGACTGAGAGGTGACAGATGCTCTTTGGAAAGGGTCCCCGCTTCTGTCTTCTGGTTAAGACTTCTGTCAATCTGCAAATAGAAGTTTTGCATCACTTTTTTTTTTCTTTCATTACAGGGTTGATTATGTTGACTTCTTGGGCCGATCTAGACGCTGTATGAAGAAGGATTTGCCAAGTCTACTTAAAATGGATCAGGAACTTCAAGGGAAAAGGTGTGGTTTCTCTAATGGAGCTGCATGTTCCTCTCAGTATTTAACATATATTTTTTAATGAGAAGGAAGAGAGGCTGTGCTTTGTCACCCCATTCTCAATCCAGAGTTGATGTTACTGCATTCTCTAGAGTTGCATGGTTTGCAGAGAAAGGTTTTAATAAATTGCTGTAACAATCTCAGATATTTGTTGCATCTTTTAAAACTGGAATCCTTGTACGGAAATTGTATTTCATTATAGCTTCCATAAAATGCCAGGAAAGTGATTCCTGGTTCTGTTTAACCTGGGAAATGATGATAGTCGTCTAGCAATTCCAAATTCATTATGTTCAAAGAGAATTTGTTAGGCCTCCATTTGTTTGGTTTTGTTCTTCTGTTAAACAACTGTTTAATAACTCCTCTTTTAAAATTACTTCCTTATTAATATTTGAGTATTAATATTTTGCATGGATCTCATGGGTAAATGCCTAGCTTTTTGTTACTTCAAATACCTTTCACTTTCTTACATTAAATCTGAAATGTTCCTATATGTGATTGCTAGAATCCCCACAGATGCCAATAACTGATTATTTCATCTCCCATTCTGTGATTTGATAATTATTTCATAAAGCTTCTGAAAAAGGATATGATTTTATTTGTCTTTTAATAACATGTTGTACCCATATGTTGTTTTAGAAGTAGCTTTGTATTTCTGTCTCGACCATGTACTGTAGTCATCAACGTTGTATCACTAAGTAGTGTCTACAATGATCTGTGTTTTGTGAACACTGCAATAGTGGATCAGACCCAATCATACTTGCACTGTTTGGTACTGCAAAACTGGTAAATTCTGCTCTGTAATCCCTAATTTTTTTTTTAATTAGACAAGAACCTGATGGGAATACTCTGTTATCTGAAGACATGAGAAGAGAACTTCAGAGGCAGCAGTGGGAAAAGGAAGAAGAAGCAGCCCTCAGAAAACCCATGGGACCCATACATTATGAGGACATTCGAGAAAATGGTACACTGCCATACTTTATATCACTTACCTTTGTATCACCAAAGAGATCAGTTGTAGAGGGAGCAAGGTAAAGTTACTTCCTGTGCCTGTAAACTGTAAAGTTACTTCCTTATGTGCCTTTAAAGTTATTAGCTACATTTTACAGTGTAATAACTGTTGAAAGTTACCACTACATAAGTCTAGATTTATTTTTTTCTTCAAATTGTATTTTTCTCAAATGTTTCTCTACCTCCTCCTGTGTTCTCCGTCAGGAAGCTTCATTTTATGTATCATCCAAAACAAGCCTTTTTTAGCCATCTAAAACTAATGCAGTGTTGGGAATAATTCCATGCCTGAAAGCAGGGTGCCTGGAGCCTGTAGTTATTGTCAATTATAAACTGAATCTAACTTAAAACTGTTGTTTTTCTCCTCTTCAGAGGCCAGGCAGCTCGGTGTTGGTTACTTTGCCTTTTCTCGGGACCAAGAACTCAGGCATAAACAACGAGCAACCCTGGATATGCTGAGGGAGCAGGTATGAGAGTAAAGAGCAGACTGGGCTATGAGGGCAGTTATAGTTTCAGTGGTTACTGTCTTTGATTTGTTGTTTAAGTGCTGTATTAGGTGATGCCTGCAACTGACTCCAAAGAAATCTGGCTTTTTTTTCCCCTGTTGAAACCTGGTACTTGATTAGGATTGCATTTAGTTGTTTTATGAAGGAAGATATGTACTCGTTTATAATAATGAAGGAAGATTAACTCATGTTTTTCTTTGCTGTTAAGACACTTGATCAGAGAAATAAACGTGAACAGCTGAAGGAGAAGAGGAAGGCCGCTCTAGATGCAAGGCTGTCCAAACTTCGAGCACGGAAGATTAAAAAATTAAGGGAAGCTGGATTAGAGGAAGAGGCAGAAAAACTGGAGAATGGAGGTATGATCTGCTGCCTTTTTAAGTTAAATACTTGCTATTTCACCTTGTTCTTGATCTATGGACAGACAGATTCTAATTTATATTTGTTTAGACATTTAATATATTGGTATTGTGTGTTCTATATATACAATTAGCATAACTGTTAGGATAGCGAGAGTTGATGTAATTGTGTGTAGATATAAAATCATGCCAGAAATAGCTTAATAATGCAGGTAGAAATATGGTATGTAGATTGTAGCCTTTTTTTGATTCACACCTGACAGCAGGAATTACATGGGTTAATTATGCAGGTTGAGGTTAGAGCTGCTGACATTGTACTGGCTTTTTCTTCTATTAAGATGAGATAGAATAAGAAGTAGTGGCAAGTCAATTTTGGTATCATACACCATACACTGTGACAGTTTCAGTGCAGTCTGTGAATTGGAGTTACAGCTGACTCTAGGATTTAGGATAATGAATTTGAATTCTAATCCTGTCTCTGTGCTGTCTCCCTTACGACATTGATAGTCAACTTGTACTGTCTGTCTCCCACTGTAAAATGTAGGTAGTCTTTCACTGTGTCAGAATTCCATGCAAGTAATTAACTGTGAAGTGTTCTGGAAAAGAACAAAACTGTGCCATTGCTCACTGTTGTGGTTGTTCAGAAAAATAAGAATGCAAATTGTTTTCTCCAGTAAATGAAATGGAGATGCTGTTCTTATTGGAGATATATGGAAATAAATGTTCTTATTTTTTACCTGTGAGGTTCACATAGATTTTATTCCGTAACTGACAATCTCTACTATCTCTTCCTATAACACAGAGATGAAAGGTGCTGCCGAGGAACCAGAACCTCCAAGAGTTACTGCAGCAAGTAGGAAGGTAGAGGTTGTCATCCAGGAGAGGAGAGATACAAAGCCTGGAGTGCCTTATGTCCGAGAGTGGGATAAGGGCAAAGGTAAGGAAATGTAGATTAAGGAATATTGTTGGGAAAGAGCATGCATGCTGCTACTTTCATTTCTATTTTGTGACAAAGTATGGTAAGACCGAGAAGCGCTGAAATCCTTTCTGCCTTGGTACTGATGACTCTCCAGTGTCCAGGGCAGCAACTGACAAGGATGCCTTAGTGCCAGTAGTTGCTATAATATCTCCATAATTTTTTCTTCTATATGAGTTACTGCATTTCTGGATGATCCAGACAGGTTGACAGAATGACGAATTCTGTAGTTCGTAAGATGTATAGTGTGATCTTTTCTTGATATATTCCTGCGGTTTGTGCTACCTGATAGCAGGATGTATCACACAAACAGGTACAGCACGATACTAAAACATGATGCAAGCAGAGACCACTTCAGTGCCTGTGTCCCATTTTGAAGCATCTTCCTTGTCACAAAACAATGGCTGTCTTGTAGATCCTTCCCAAACCCATTAACTCATTTTGCACTATTAATCTAAGCTCATGCACATTCTTCTAGTCTGATGCCTGACTTCTAAGTAAGAGCAAACAAGGAATAGGCAAAACCCACCTTCTTCACATAAATGCTCACCTTCTATCGTACTATAACAGCACTGTTCCTCTTCTGTGCAATACTGGTATTTCCAGATTCTTCTTACTTTTCACAGTCTTTATGTTCCATTATGTTCCATTAATGTGAGGGGAAACTTCATGGTTCCATTAAAACCCCAAACTTTCAGTTCTTATCTCTTAAATCTTTATCCTGCCCAATACTTTTTTTCCTACCTCTGAGGAATCCTGGTATCTCACTAACACCCAGGCAGCACTGCAGCAAATACTACACTCAGCAGAGGACAGCTTACTCTAAAGTGAACTAACTGTGGTTCACTGAAGGAATCTGCACTAGATTCTTGCATTTCTGTGTAGTATGAGGTGGAAAAGGAACTTCAGGTGGCTTTAGAGAGTTGCATCTTCTTTGTTTGCCAGTTTGTTTTCCCTCCTGTCTGACTGATCTTCAGACCGTGAAATCTATGCTAAATCTACCATTTTCCTGTTCCTAACAGAACTGATGTTTGGACAATGGGAAAAGAAACAGGAAGAACTTAGAGATGAGCGAGACCCAGAATTTGCACCACCTTCTGATTACTTTTTGGGACAAAAGAAAGATGATTATTACCGAAGTCGGAATTTGAACAGTTCTGAAACCTCCTGTGAAAAACTGGAAACAGAGAGAGCACAAAACCAACAGAGGCCATCAGTGCAGGGTGGCAGCAGCAGCACTGGAGATGTGCCACAGGCTTCCAACAGCAACATTCCAGATAAGCCAGCATCGGCGGAGCCCAGTGGCCGTGACACTCAGGGGGTGTCATCAGCGGAGGATGACAGCAGTGATGACGAGGACATGCTACCACCAGCACAGGCTTATGGCTACAGTGCCCAAGGTGTGCCACCACCACTGCGGGGTTACGGCTACAGCGCCCGGGGCGTGCCACCACCCATGCCAGCCTATGGCTACGGCGCTCCCGAGGTGCCATTCCCAGTGCAGGCTTACAGCTATGGATCACCAGGAATGGTGCCACCAATGCACGGGTACGGCTACGGCACTCCCGAGATGCCCTTTGCAATGCAGGCTTATGGCTACAGCACCCAGGATGTGCCAACGGGAATGCAGGCCTGTGGATGCAGCACCCAGGACGTGCCACCAGGAATGGAGACCTGCGGCTGCAGTGCCCAGGATGTGCCACCAGGAACACAGGTCTGTGACCTCAGCAGCCAAGATGTGCCACCAGGAACACACACTTGTGGCTGTAGCACCCAAGAGATGCCACCAGGAACAGACACCTGTGGCAGCAGCACCCAGGATGTGCCACCAGGAATGCAGGCCAGTGGCTGCAGCACTCAGGATGTGGCACCTCCAGTGCAGGCCGACAGCAGTGACACTCCAAATCAGGAACCACTTTACCAAAGTTTAGATGATATGCTCTCTTATTATAGACAGGTGACTTGAGCTGAGCAAAAAGATAAGCAAGAACCATGGTCTAAAGAACTGAAATATAATTATGTGCTCAGCAGAATAATATTTTCCCACATATGGGAAAAATAAGTTTCTGTAAGTAGATCAAAATAAATCTCCTGAACACCTAAGCTGTTTTACATCACAGCTATGTTTTGCCCTGTTGGTTTTTTTAATTCTTACCTCTTTACTAAAATTTAACTCTTTGACACGTGAACTTAAGGGTGTATTAATTACTTGCTTTCAAGAGATAAACTCCTTTAGTTGGTTGCTCCCAGCTGGCTTCTGGTTTGGAGGTACTACAAGTTCAGTGACATCCATAGAAACAGTGTGGAAATTGTAGGTCCTCTGCTGCCAAATACAGAATGATTTTGTTCCTTACTTAATCTCCTGCCTTTTGGAAGTGCAGAATATTATCTAGTGAACAGTGGTGGTTCACATGGCTTCTGCATTCCTGAGGTCCATATATAGCTCATAATTCTGTGCAGCATTTTAGAGTGGAGACATTGCAGAAATCAATAAATAATGGTGGTTAGGCTAAAAATAAACATATCACTGAAGCAGAAGCCTTGACACCTGAAATTACTGTCTTACTGGTTTAGAAAATCCTCTCATAATTCTCCAAGTGTGTTTTTCTTGCATAAGGAGTTATATATATGGCTTTAATACTTTTTTTTTTTCCAAAAACTGTGATACTGGAGTCATTAAATACAAAAGCAGAGCAACCTCTACCAAACAAACTTTTATTTCAGAATCTTAGTAAATGAGAATACTTACTTGCCATGTAGAAGATTTTTATTTCTGAAGGTAATTTAGGTCACTCCACTTGTGTTTTAAAAGCTCATACAAGGATAAGACCTAGAAAAGCAGATTAGAATGGGCAATTGCATAGATTGTTAAATGGCAGAGATAAGTCAAAAGAGTGGACATTTAAATGCAGCAGTGAACTGGCCAAAGAGACAAAACTGATGTGCTCCTCTTGTGTGCTTCAGTCAGATCTCAGGCTGCTCTGCAAGCCCAGTGAACAGCAAGATGTTCAGTGTGACTGAAGGACATGCAGAAAAACACATTCTCTGTCCTCAAATTCTGATTTAGCCTCAGCTCCTACATCACTGGCTTTTGCACCTCAATTTGCAGACCAGGAACAGTACATTCCAATTATTTATTAATTTAACCTCAGAATACTATTCTGAAGTAAGATAATACCACTATCCCAGTTTTTAAGAAAACGAGAATAGAAAACGTCTTAGAGAAGGTCACACCCAGTTTTCCAGGCTGGCTGATTTATACTAGAGAAGTTTCCTCTTCTAAGACCTCACAAAATCAGTATCTGGAAGCCATTCAGAGTAGGGTCTAATTTCTTGGAGCTGAACTAACTCTAAAGAGTGGGCAAAGTCTTTTCAAACAGTAGGACTTGACTTGAATTGATTATGGCAATTGTATCCTTCAATGGATTTCCCTACAAAGAATATTTGTGTCTATTTTGCCACTATTTTAATGACATTTCCTACTGCCTTTTGGACTCTGTTTTTTCTGTGCCCTTCAGACTGTGATAATTTTATGTATAGCTATAATTTAGGACTTATATTGTCTTTGCATTAGTTTAACATTGAGCTGGAGCTGTAGTAAGGAATGAAATGCCATTTATTACATAGTGTTACGTAAAAAGATACAATCAAAGTGTTCCTTTGCATAGTTTCATTTCCACAGCCTAATATTAAACAGGAGGACTCTTGGCCAGGAGAGTGGTTCAGTGCCTACATTAAAGTTAAGCCTATCGAGAACAGCTCTCCTCCCACTGCAGTGATCTGTCACTTTGCCATTTGGTCTCCTTCCCCCTTGTCTTGCTTTTTAGCTGAAATGCTTTTTGCATATTGTCTCATGCTGAGGAGCACGCATCTCTGTTCACTGTCCTCCCGTCAGACCACCTTAAGTTAGCTTGGCTGGGATCAGCAACCTCATTCATTTAATTCAGTTTGCCCCCTCATTCCTGGGGCAAACAATTCCTTATTGATACACTGCCAAAGTTTCGTTTCTCTCATATTTTGGAGCATGTTGTCTCCCTGTCCCTCTTCCTCCTTATTTAAACCAGCCCCCAGGTTACCTACTTTGACACCAGTGGAAATGGGGGTGCAGGTGGGCGATGTAGGTAAGGATCTGCCACCATGTGACTGATGAAAGTGAATTAAAGCCAGCTTGTGCTCTCACTGAGCACGCAGAACTGTGAGCACACGCTGCCTGTGGTTGTGTTTCCTGGGTTGGAGCTCTGCTCCAAAAGGTACCAGTGATGGCTTATGTTGCCTTCAGTATTCTGCACAGAGGCAGAGGCAGTCCCTGCTCTATATCTAAGGCAGCTTTGTCCTACATTTTGTGTGAATATTTTTCTGATACCAAAGATACCTTTATCTAAAACACAAGAATGATGCAATCTTGAATTTCAGCTTTCACAGGCTCTGTCTGGCTGGCAGGACTCAATCTGATCTCCAGAAAAGTACCTTTAGAGAAGACAATTTTCTCAGTGTCACCAAAGGCTGATTTATCCCCTTTTGGAGGGCAGCAGGGATCTGATCTGCCTATGAATCATTGGCACGTGAGATGAGGCTGATACACGGGGTAAAAACTACGTGGCTGCAGCTCTGCCAGCTCAAGGGCCGATGCCGCATCGCTCGCTGGCTCCTCAGGGCTCGGGCGCAGGCAGCCCGGGAATACAAGCCGAGGACCTGCGGGCCAGAGCCTCCCGTGGCGTGCCGGAGCGCGGCGGGAGCTGCCGGGGCTGCGCTGTGGGACCTCACCGGGGCCGGGGCCGCCCCGGGAGCTCCCGCGGCGGGAAGCGACCGGCGGAAAGGGCTGCGCATGCGCAGAGCCNAGCCCGAGGCAGGGCGGGACCCCCGCGCGCGGCCCCGTCCGGTCCCGGTCCCGGTCCCCGTCCCGTGGCAACGGCGCTGCCGGCGGCACTCGGCACGGGCTGATGGCAGGGCAAGGCCTGCCCCGCTCGCTCCCAGGCGTCCGGGGCAGCCGCCCTTCCCGCCCTGCTGAAACGGAGCCTCTCGTTTCAGGAGGAAGTAGGTAACGCCCCTAGCTCTCTAAAAATGTCTCTTTTTAACAAGGAAATCCTCGTAGTAGCACGCTGTGCACTGACAGCCACCACCTGCGGTCTCTTCCTTAGGAGCCCAGACTGTACGAGCCCAGACTTCCCATCTAACTCCCCCCCACCGTTGCAGCCCAAGAGTCTCGCTGTTCACAGAAGCCATTCCCTCCCTGCAGCCATCAGCTGCCTCGCTTGACAGCAGGAGCAGTCTCTGTCTCACCATTTCTCTTCAGTATAAAGGCCTTTGCATTGATTCTTTCCCCTGTATCTTCCACCTTAGGAACAGCGTATTTCTTCCTTCAAGTCTCCACAACCAGTGTGCAATCACTGCCATTCATTTCAAGAAGTTACAGTCCCAAAAGGGCTGCTCCCCCCCCTCCCCTCTCCAACCCAAAGGCATTCCACGAGCGTAAAGGAGCTGTGATGTCAGTATGTAGTTCAGGAAAACGGTGTAGTGACAATTTGCAGGACAAAGGCAAGTGTATGTTCAGCAGGCAGTGGGACTACAGGGCACTGCAGTGTTCTTAAGCAGGAACACGGAAAGGAGTGTTGTTTTGGAGTGGCTGACCCCAAGGTGCTGGTGATGGAAGTATAACCTAACTTTTGTTTAGAGAAACTTAAGAGCTCTTAGGAGAGCACACACTGCTATAGCCACATCTCAGACAACTGCAGCTAAACCTAAGCCTCCAGATTAAAACTCTGCAGATTTTAACACTCAGGCCGTGACTCCTCTGTCAAAAGAGAGAAGTTGAAATTTATTCTCACAAATGACTACCAAACCAGCAGATGCACTCAGGCTGCACAAGGGCACACATGGTCTTCAGTAAAAGTTTCATTTCTGGTATAAAACAGTAAAGCCATTTTTAAACAAAACCTACAGGTAAAGAGAAAATATCACATCTTAACAAAAAGGATTTATTCTGACTAAACAAAATGTACAATGTTTCCCAAATGACAGAGTGTTTTCAAGACTCTCTGAAGTCTGCAGGTCCATTGAGTAACGTGATCCCTTCTTACCCTGCAGTTTGATCAAGCTACTTTTTGCCAGACTTCTTTATTCCACCACTGGCTGCCAAAAGAAACAACACAGCTGGTTAGGTGACTGTGACAGAGCTTAGCTACAAATGCAGTTCCTCATAAAGCTGAATCCCCCCATTAGACAGCCTGTACAGCCCAGGTCCCCCACTGGTGAATTGTTTCTGCATATGTGACTACCCCTGTCTGGTTTTGATCTCACACACCTTAGTCTGAACAGTGACTTATTTAACATTAGAAATTAAGTTTCTCCTGGAACCAAATATGCCCTACTCTACAATAGAACTAAATATTCCAACAGTTACTTTGCTTCTCCGTTGATTATTTCTTATACAGCAGGAGCACAGTCTAGTCAAATCAAAATCAAGGCTAAGGGAATAAAAGCATTGGTATCCCTACACCCCCAGATGGAATCAAAGCTCTACAGAAGCAGGTACTGAAATTCCCTGCAGAGTCGATTATTGAAGACACGAAAGTGAAAGACCACCAGGTATTGACACAGCAACAAGTGTGACACTTGTCATAAACGCTGTTTTTCTCCGGTTGTGTCAGGTATGACCAGTGGGAAGGAAAGAGAACAGCAAGGCTGCACCAAGACAGGCTGCAAGGGCCGAGGGTCAGCAAACGGACTCTGCATTGCAACTTGATTCCAATAGCATTGCCCTGCTAAGGCTCTTGGAAAGAGGCTGACCCTGCCACAGTAACACGACAATCATTACCTGCTTTGGTAAGCATCAGACAAGGGCCAGATGACTGACACCGAGTCTAGAAAAGGGCAGAGTAATAATGGCAGGAAAGAACTCTGAAGAGATCTGTGAGCTGAAGCACCCTACACAGAATGAGTTCAGGATGGTAAGGACAGAACAGAGGCTCAATGAATTCTTTTGCATCTGTCTGAAACACCAAAGACATTCCAAGTCCCACACCCAGCACATTTCTTGTACATGGATAAAAGAGAGGAGTTAGACCAGTCTGAGATAAATAAACAATATTCCAAGTCAGTGGGACTGGATGGCACTTCCTTCAAGAGCACCCAACAAGCTGCAATGCGAAAATGCAGATCTGCTGGCTAAGATTTAAAACATCAATACAGACACTATGTCAGAGGGCTCACGGACTGCCAGCAAAGCTCCCAGACAGGGAACGGGTTCTGTGGAGAACTGGGCAACTACAGAGCAGCGAGTCTGAGCTCAGTCTCTGAGACGATAACAGCAAAGCAAATGGATGAACAGTCTTGTGAAAGTTAAGAGGATTCCCATAAAGAGTAAATCCTTCCTCACTGACCTGCTGGGACCCTGAGGTTATCAGTAAGTGAATAAAGTGAACTCAGGGGACTTCATACTTTCACACAGTACCTGACAAGATTCCATAGCAAAGGTTGTTAGTGCAACTATTTTGCTATGGGATTGTTGGAAAGGTCTTTCAAGATTGAAAGTTTGCTGAAGAACAGGAAACTAAGTGTGAAGTTAATGGTCTTCACAGAATGGAAAAGTGGTAATATTACACAGGTCAGAAACACCTGACAGGAGCAGGCAGGGTCCACCTTGAACATCTCTGATCGGATCATGGCAAACGCTGGAGGAGCAGAAGGCGAGTGCAGACTCACATGAACACCCTCCGACTGTCAGCGAGACAGAGACTGGGCTCCTTGGGCCACCAAGACACGCCCTGTGAACTCACTTCAGTGACATCATGTATTTTACAGTCACTCGGGCAAAGGAGTTGAAGCCAGACTGGTTTCCGGTCACTTTTTTTTTTTTCCCCTGCCAAGAATCTCCTGCTCTTGAAGAAATTCATCCTCTCAGAGGGCAAGCACTAGATTTGTTAAACTCTGAGGACTGTGGCAAAGCCTACATGTAATACATCTGGAAAGAAAAGACTGGTGTGCTTAAAAAAGAGTACAAATGTCATACCAGTGGAATGGGTCAGCACGCCAGACACAGTGTTTTGCCTGCTGAACCAGAACCTGCATCATTTGGGGATGAAATTGCATAGAAAAGAAAAAAAAATTTAAAAATAGCCTCTATTTGTTCCATATCATCTGTACCTGCCATCAACTTACTTATCTATGTCAAATAACCCAGAGGCCTTTTTATTTTCGTCAAGCAAAAACATTGAATTTTTGAAGCCAGAAGACCCCCATTTCTCCTGCCAGGTTGGCACCTCACTTACCCAGGGGCCCTTTTCCAGCAGCTTTTGCTTTCATCTCCTCGAGTTTCTTTTGCTCCTCCTTCTGTTTTTGTTTGAATGCCAGATCCGTCTAAAGGAAAGAATAGCAGCATTTTTTAACATCTCTTCCACAGAAAAATTCAAAAAACAACTGAGAAGCAATGGGAAACAAATGTAATATTCCAGCAGCAACAAACACCTGACCGGACCGAGGCAGGATGGCTGAATAATGCTAAATATGCAGAACATTGCAGAACTATCACCAAGGTTTTTGCTGTACCGCAAACTAAACTTCAACTCTGTATGTTTGGTCTTTCTGGAATTATTTCCTATGGCATAATCTCAGAATGAGATTATGATTCCTCTGACTGATAGATGTTTGCACTAACATCATTCATTAACATGCCCTCAGTGACACATGAAGCCCAGCACACAGGCACTAACAAAAACATTTAGGCTATAAAGAATGTAAATAAAATAAGGCTGCTTTCACCTATAAAAAAGCATAAATTTTAAAAAATCCTCCCATGCATATGTCATTTTTGCTGGGTTTAATAAATTTGTATTAATTCCAAGAAATCTAATGAGACTGCTGGCAAATTGTAGAGGCAAGGCAGCTATTGAGCATCCTTGCTGGACCAGCCTCCAAATCCAGGAGAAGTCAGACATACTCTGTCCCTTAGATAAACATTCTTCACAGACACCAAGGCTGAAAAGGACCCCAGATTTTTAACTTGGCACTCAGGACTTTGGGATAACTGAACTGAGGACCCCGACAACTCAGATTCCACAGATTCTTCACCAATCCAGTCTATGGCTCATCTTTACAACTACAAAGCTTTCCTCTTATTTCAGTTAAAGCCTCCCTTGCTGCAAGGTAACCATATCACTTCCCCCTACCTACCCCTCACAGAACAGAATATTCTGTTTCTCTCTCTGGGTTTTCCTGTCTCCTGTAGGCTAATGTGTCTTTCCTAGTAAATCAACCCCTCACATTTATCCACTCCTGTGGGTTTTGTTCTTGCAATGTGTTGCCCCCAAGTGCTCACAGTATTGCAGGGCTGAGAGGAAAAAAAACATCACATCATTTGACACACAAATGTTTATAACTTGGATCCTTGTAAGCACTTAATTAGTTCTACTATTTCTTTAACAATAAAGTTTATTTAGAAAGCTATGATTTTTTTTCCTTTTTCAAAGAGACATTGTACTTGCCTTTTTCTAAACAGTGACACCTCATCCATCGTCCACTATTCTCAGAAACAGCAGCTGATACCCAATACTTAAATGTAAGGGTTCAGAGAACCTCTAACATGCAATTTACTAGTACTTAATTTATCCAAACTACACAATAATCCCAGGGTTTGTGCCTGTCCCAGGCTCCTGGGACCGCAGTGATTGATCGACTTCAGATTGCAGCCTGATGCTTTGGCAAGGGCATTCCAAACTCCTCCGTCAGCCAGCACTGCTGCATCCACCGGCACCAGCACGGTGGAACGCGGGCGGGATGTCGTCATGGAATCAGAGAAACACAGAATGGTTTGGGTTGGAAGGGACCTTAAAGATCATCTAGTTCCAGACCCCTGCCATGGGTAGGGACACCTTCCACAAGCCCAGGTTACTCCAAATTTCGTCCAACCTGGCCATGAACACTTCCAGGGATGGGGCAGGCACAGCTTCTCTGGGCAACCTGTGCCAGGGATCCACCACCCTCATAGGCAAGAATTTCTTCCTGATATCCTACCTTAACAGCCTCTCTATCACTTTGAGCCCATTCTCCCTCGTCCTGTCACAACCTGCCCCTGTAAATGTCAGCAGGAACCCCGCGGGCAGCCAGGCCCGCCGGCTCCCTCACGGCCGGGGCTGAGCCCCCACGGCGCCCCGGGGTTCTCCCGCCGCCCTACCTCATCCAGGTCCTTCGTCTGCTTCTTCGGCTGCTTCAGCGGCTTCTTCTTGCCGCCTGCAAAGACAGAGGAGACAGTGAGGGCCGGGCAGGGGCCGGGCGGGAGGCACCGGCAGCCCCGGGCCCGGCCTTACCCT
>VZTA01003756.1:136154-147665 GCA_013398855.1 Mohoua ochrocephala
CTCGGCCGGGTCGGTGGAAGGGTCCCCCGGGCAGGGAAGGGGTCGGTCGTGCGGAAGAAGCCGGCTGCGGGATGTGGGTGCGCGGTGGCGCCTCGGGAATGCCGGGTTGCGTTTGGCCGCGGCACGGGACCGCTGCGGAAGGCGGGACCCGTGGAAACGAGTCCCGCTCGCCACCGGCTCTGCGTGTACGGCAGCTTTTGAGAGTGTGTTTGTCAGTGACTGCAGGCGGAGGAAACGTTTCTTGCAAGGAAAGCAAGAGAGGAACCAGGCACGTCATCTCAGATTAAGCTTTCACAACTTTCTTGTGTCCTCTGAGCTCAGACTGAGATCAAGTTCATCACAGTCTGTGACTGTCTGCATAGAAATTCTTCTTCAAGTCTCAACTTTCGCTCTCTTTTTTTTCTATAGTCCAGTAGCCTAAATATTTGGTTAAACTCTTCAGGTAGTAATGCAATTAAGAGAGGGGAATTTTGCAGTCTGGAACAGAAAAAACTGAGCTGATGTTTATGTGGCCTGCAATGTAGAATAGGTGTTTAACACTGCTGTTAACAGTAGATGTGTGAGTGATGCTGGCAGGAGAGAGAACTTCCTTCATTTCCATGTTCTCGTGGGTTTGATCTTCCATGTTGTTACGAGTGTAAAACAACTGGTAAGATTTTCATAATGCCACTTAGTGTTGTTATTAGCTAGTAGAAATAGTCAGCAGGGAATGAACCTGTGGTGGTCAGAATTTTTCCAGCTGGTACAATACTTTTTTGTGGAGGTACCTGTATTAACCACCTAAAATTAACAAGGAAAGCTGTTTTAAAATAATTAAAAATACTATGCAGCAGCTATCAAGTTTTCTCAGTAATTCATGTTTTCATATTATATTAGTCAAAACCTAATATACTCATGCTCAAATTTCATATAAAACCTGACTGAAAAGTTTTCCTGTTTCCAGTTTTTGGAGGAATGTGTCTCAGTTGAACTCTAAGATCATATTTCAAATCAGTAGACAATAAACCATAACTAGCAGCTTGCTTTTGCAGGGTAAGCAAGAATTTTAAGCTCATTTTAAAATGCAGCCCTTTCTGTTAGAATGCTGTATGTTCCCTGCCTCAGATTTTTCAATTCTTGTGGCTCATCCTGGTTTATTACTTTTGTAGGCAGTCTCATGGGAATACTTGTGTTCGGTTCAGCACTTCTGGGTTTTCCCTCTGTCCTTTACATTTTGGTCTTTGCATCCTTCAACACTTCCTGTATCTGTGCAATGTGAGATAAAGAGAATGATCAAACCACACCTCTTTTTTATGAAGATTTTGTTCCCTCTCTGCCTTTTTTCCTTTTCTGTTCTTTTGCAGAATTGTGAGTACCTGTAACACAAACCCCATTGTGCAATCACTGCTCTGCTGAAGCACTAAATTTCTCTGAAGTTGCTCCTGCTGTTATTGGATCTGCACATGATCGCTGTTCACGCCGTGAGTGAATTAGTAATCAAGAAGCATGAAGCATGGTGGGAGTACTTCCTAACAGAAAATCAGGAATCTGTGGCACAATTGCACTTTGTTGAAAATTGTGGAAAGTTCTCTGGGTAAGCAGTGGTGTAAAAGTAGCAATGGTTTAGCCATTCTTGAATTGATTCCTTTTGGCACACACGTAGTTGAAGAACTGTGAATCAGCCATACTTCAATAACATCTCTTCTTCTTCCATGTAGCACTTTTATTTAGTGATTAAATTCAAGACATGGGGCCTATGAAATACAAATCAAGTGTGTCCTCAGTGTCCTGTGGTCTGCAGTATCACCATTCGTTGATGAAGTGGAGTCCAAAAGTGAATTTACACGTGGTGAGGACTTATTGCCCATCAGCGCCCAAGAGGCCCGAAGCCAAATCTGCGATGGAAATGGCCATGGGTCTCCTTCATCGAATCACGGAATCAGGGACTGTTATGGGAAAAAACTCTCTCCAAAAAGTGTCTGCAACATGCAGGAATTGGTGGGACAGATACGAAGAATTTGTTGGAATCAATGAAGTTCGAGAGGCTCAGGGAAAAGTGACAGAGGTAAACATGGAGATAAAGTGGAATTTTTAAAATTATGAATAGAGCTATATGAAGCACAAACACTGGCTGTGAGGCAGAAAAGGTTATCCAAGGAGAATTATGTCTTCTTCTGCTTTGGCTGTCTGTGCAGGTACTGTGAATGTGTTCTAGGCTATGCACGTAGTAAACAGAGCTTATCCCTTGGATTGAAACAGAGTGTGGTTTATTTTGTTGTTGGTTTTTTCCTCCCCCTACAAAAAAAAAATTGTATAATTAGCAATTTAGGTCTGTATGGTAATAAGTCTCTAAAATAAATGCTCTTTCTTCTCAGGCAGAAAATGTCTTTATGATAGCTCGAGGGATAGTACGAGAGGCTCGTGAAAATGTAGAAGCCCAACAGATTAAACTGAAGGAAATTCGGGATCGCTTAGACAGGGTCTCTCGGGATGACACCCAGTATTTAGAACTGGCTACTCTGGAACACAGGTTGCTGCAGGTAATTTGTTGGTACTTAAGCATTGGTGAATATGTTGAAAACTTGTGTGCTTTGTTTCCTTCACTAGTGATTGATTGTCTTTGTAGATGCAGTTTATTTCTGAAATAAGTGATCAGAGTTAATTTCTTAAGATACTTGTTTTAGTTAGTTACTATCAATGGTGATCCCCTGTGCAAATTGTATGTGTTAATGTTAAAATAGAGTAGTAAATTTGGAGAATAAAACTGAAGATAATGAGCCTGGAAAATTAATTGTTGTAGTGGTGACCTGTACATGAGTAGTCAAGGAAAAGCTTCCATTTAATGAATTAACCCTCTGTGGGATGAGAGAGACTACTTTCTGGTTAATCCATGGAAACTCTCTCAGCTGCCTTCGCTGGTGTCTGGAGAAGTCAGCAGGGCTGAAACAGGGAACTTTATGGGGAATGAAAGACCTTGCTCTTTCATACCTGTTTTCTGTCATCACGTGGCAGATTCCCATGTACAGGATCTTCAGCTGTGATTCTTGACAACCTTTTCCATTTCTCAGACTTAAAATGATGTCTTATTGACTTAAGTAGGATTAATAAAGAAAATCCCACATTCAAGGGAAAATTTCTGAAACTACTAATAGATGTTGCCAATTTCCATTCCTTCATTGCACTGAGGTTTGGGGTTTGGGTTTTTTTCCTTTAGTGTAGACCTTATAACTTCATATTATACCTTCTCCTTTCATCATTCTGTTTCTTGCAGGAAGAGAAGAGGTACCGAGCTGCATATTTAAATGCAGAAGAATCTGAGAGAGAAAAATTCTCTCTCTTCTCTGCAGCTGTCAGGGAAAGCCACGAGAAAGAGCGCACAAGAGCTGAAAAAACGAAGAACTGGTCTATTATTGGCTCTGTACTGGGAGCCATTATAGGTGTTCTTGGTTCCACCTATGTCAATCGAGTAAGGCTGCAAGAATTGAAAGTCTTGGTGCTTGAAGCACAGAAGGGCCCAGTAAATTTACAAGAAGCCATCAAAGAACAGGCCTCCAGCCATTACTTACAGCAGAAAGATCTCAGTGATGTCATAGAAAACCTAAAAAATGTGCTGCAAACAACAGCATCGAGGGGAGTGAAAGAAGGGGCTTTGATAACTAGAGAAACCAGGAATGACTCCATAAAAATAGATTCTCTTTTAATGCCTTTAAATGAACAGCTAAACTACATTAAACAAGTCAGTTCATGTCTAGGGAGTTTACAACAGCAGTTTAACAGTCTGCAGGAAAGTATCACGCAGGTGCTGTCTGAGCTGCAGAGTGTCAAACTCGCCATCCACTCCAGACCTACAGAAAGAGTGATGCCAAGGCCTTCAGGGGAGGGCAAGGGCCAGGCTGCTGCTGTGAGAGATGTGATTTTGGAATTGTGTGATACCGAGCGGAGACTGGAAACGCAAATCAAGAGAAGTTCTATTTACAGCACTGCATTGACGTGTGCTATGTTTGCCATTACTCTGCCTGTACTGTATATCATACTGAAAGGGAACTGATCCCTAATTAATTGCCACAGCTTATTAGATTAATAAAGGCAAACTTGCACTCTAATTACCTTGAGTACAAGTCCAAATAAAGCTGCCTTAGTGTTTCTCATTATGCCGCCTTCTGTATATTTGAAAAACTTGAAAAGCCTTAGTCCATTACTGCTGCAGGCTCCATGTCAAGTCTCTGCCACACTGTGCTTTTTAACAAGCAAAGATGATGCCACCGTTTGATCTGTTGGTTTCATTCACTGTTTCACTCTTACTGTCTAGTCTTGTGTATCAAGACAGCACCCAAAATGCCCCTCTCAGCCCCATATTGCATCTGTGAGGCCCAAAATGGGGCCCTCAGACCCCAAGTTGTACCCCTGGTTGCTCCCAGTGCCCCACATCACCCCACAGTGGTCCCAGTTGTTCCCATCAGGCTCTAACTCGCCCCACTGGGTCCCAGTTTGCATCCCCCGTGGCCCCAGTAGCCCAGGACAGGCCCTGTAGTGTAATCAGGTACATCTCCTGGGTACCTTGACCCACAGATCCCTGTACCCAGCCCCAAGCCACTCTCTGCAGCCCCCTGCCACCTCCCAGACCCCTTAAGGGTTCAGACAGATTTATTGCTGGGACAGACAGGTTTTGGGGCCTGACCCATGGACTGATGTCCCTCCATCCCCACTGTCCCCCTCTCCCCCAGGTGTGGGCACAAGGAGGAGTCTTCTTCCAGTTCCACAGTGCCAGAACTGAGCCGAGGTGATCCACCCCCAAGTCCTGCTTCCCCCCAGAGCCATCGGTGTCCCCCTGTCACCTCCTCCCCCAAGACACCATGAGGTTCTATTACATCTTCACCACCCCACACTGAAGCCCCTCCTGGACCAAGTGACAGCACCTCGGGATGGGTATAACTGATATACTCTACAGTGATTTTCACTCTGGAGTTGGATTTGTGAATTCTTGTTCCAGTTATTCCTTTGCTGTGTCATTGATTTAAGTGCCTCATGTATAATTCTCTATATTTTGCTCTTTATTTCTTCATAGTTTTGCCATTTGTTCATGCACAATATATCAGGAGTCATGTTAACAAACAGCCAGATGATGAATTTGAAATACATTGAAGTTACACGTGGTAACCTTTTCCTAGGATGGTTTATCATGAAGTACCCAAAACATTTCTGAAGCTGCAGCTCTTTATTACCGATAGCTGCATGTCCTTCAAGGCTTGCAGGCAGGGAAAGAGGCAAAGGATTCAGATACAGACCTGTATTAAGTATGATGATGTTTATTCTGACAATATAAGCCAATTACACTTTCTCTACAGACTCCTTAACCCGTCATTCCCAAGGTATTTTGTGGTTTTAATAATCATCTATGGAGCAATCACTTTCTTATCCTTGCTAGTATCTCATTGGAACTTTCTCTGGGTTTGTTGTTTTGATTTTTTTTTTCTAATTTTGTCCTGGCTGGAAATTGAAATGCTACTCTACAGCAGGTGCTTTTAAGCCAGTACATTAGCAGTAATAAACACAAGCTACTCCAAAATAATATTTGGAAAGAAGTGAAAGGTCCAGCTGCCTGTTTTCCCTGGAAGGATAAAAAATTGGCTGATTGAGGCAAAACACTTGTCTGAACAGCTAAACATCAGTATCTGTGTGTGGCCTCACACAAGGTTTCTGGTATGGCTCAGATAAGAAATAGTTTTCTCCCTGCGATGGCAGCAGATAGGCAAATCCAACGTGGATCTCCTGCTTCTCAAGCACTTCTGTGGGACCTTTGCAGACAAAGGAGCGGCGTGCTCACTTCATGTTGTAATGCCTCCGTGTAAGCAACTTGGAATGAACCCTGTCTGGTACACACTCTGCTGTAGTGGGACTTTTTCCTATTTTAAGAGAATTTGAGGTTTTGATTATAAGCTCCTAAGACTGCAAGATCTTTGGGACAGGGACATATGTGGCACCAACTTCATTTGGTATCACTGGGTGCTAATGACAGAATAAAGAAACAGTGTTAGGAGTGATCTTTGGTGATTCACTACCTGTAAGAGAGATGAAAGTGCAAAAGGTGGTTTTGGGAAGTGCCTCTGCTGATTTCTACATTGATTATTTGGAGTGTGAAGTGAGTAACAAGCATTTGTCAGGGAAGCAGTTGGATCTGCTGGCTTCAGAACTGGGATAAAAATTCCCATACACTTAGCTGTATCAAGAAGTGTGCATACAGATCAATAGGATTTTTCAAATCTATAATATTTAATTTTATCATTTCACAAATATTTTTACAGGTTACATTTCTTGCAGGAGCTTGATGAAAATCAGACAAACGTGTAGTTAAAGAGGAAGGACTAGTACAATGGTTCTATTTGTAATTTGCCACACTAGTCACTGAGAAGTTTGTTCTGGTTTGGGGGTTGAGGTTTTTTTCAGTTTAACTTCATAAAGTTGGCCCCCCTTACTATGTAACTGGCTGAATTTGTTATTTGATATCACTGAACATGTGGATTATATACATATCAGCATGGTTTTTAAATGCTGAAGGTTAGGCAGCTAAACTTGAAAGTCAGGGCAGCACTCAATGAATTGTACTTGGTGGCATCAAAAACAAGCAGAGGTCTGAAGCTAAACTTGTACACAATAAGTGAGAATACAAAACCGAGGGCTGTTTATTGCTCTACAGAGAGTATTATGATAGTCTGTAGCTTTAACTCTATGTAGAGTTACAGGAAGAAAAAGTCAGTCAAGGACTGAACAGTCAATAAACCGTAGCAAAAAAATCTGTGATAAATGATTGTTTGAAAGATATAACCTGAAATTTGAGAAGAGCTGGAAGGTGTGATGTGTATCAAGATGAAAATAACTGGATCTTGTCCTTTGTAGGGAGTTGTGAAGACTCAGGAACAGATCCCGTGTGCAGCTGGCAGAGCTCCGTGTTACAAGTGATTACCATGGCTCGCTTAGTTCTGCTCTTCCTTGCTAAATCCTCCTATGTGAAGTGACAGCAGAATAATTTCAATTAGGAAAAAACCCTTGTAATTAACTGTGACTATATAATAATTAGGAGAGAAGATTTGTGTATTCCCTCAATCCTGGATTAATCATCACTCCATTGTGGCAATGATCTAAATGTGTAGCTTGGCACTGCACTGTATGTGCACCCCAAAGCCAGAAGGTGTGGCTGCAGCAGTGGCAGTTGTACCTGAGCTGGCTGAAGGCAATATCCAGGAAGATGCTATAACATGGACTGTATGTATAATCTGTTTAGTACTTTGTGCTAAGCCTTTGTCATGGTAATGCAAGGCAGCAAATGCATGAGTTTGAACAAAGCCAGCACAGCTGTGTACAGGGGGTTCAGGTACCTCGGTTCAGGTACATTTGCAGCACATGACATCTCAGTGCACGTTTCCTGATGATTCAGCCAGGACTAAGTGAATACTTTGTTGCCTGTGCTCTTCAGGTCTATTCTAGAAAAAAAAAAAAAAAAACAAACCAACAAAAACCCCACATTCTGTTGTTCTGTTGCATACCTTTGGGTTATTAAAAAGGTTTATAATAGATAATTGAATTTCACTTTTGGAATGAGGTCTCTCAGCAAATCCTTTCTTCAATGAGTAAATTCTGGTTGCTAAGGCCTTTTGGGACTTGAATTCTTGCTCTGTGAGCAAAGACCTCTCTAGGCAGGATGGCTCAGCCAGCCCTGTGCCCCAAATGCTCATCCAAGAGGGTGGTGGTTGCAAAATCATGTACAGGTCTGGTGAGGCCAGGGACTGACCTGGGTACTGTGTATAGGTCAGAGGAAGCCAGTATTCGTTCAGATTAATTCCTCTGTCTGGCAAGACACAGAAGCTGAGTTAGAGAGAACCTGGTAAGAGCAACAGGAAGCCCTTTGATAGACATTAACTGTAGAAAAATGGGTGGTAGTGGCCTGAGCTTGGCCCATGCTAAGCTATTTTGAGTTCTTACTGCTCCTTGAGAAACCACGAGTAACTCAAAAGCAAACAGCTCGTGGCTATGGAAATAACTTCGAATGAGGTCACTGCAGACTTCTAACAGTAGGTGCATTCTGAAGAGAAAAGTTGCCCTTCCTTCCACTCATGAGAGAACTAGAAAATGTTGCTTAAGAAGACAGGACAAAAGCAGTTAGAGGTAGAGTCACAATAAGGATATATATTTATTTATTAATGCTTGAGTTTTGAATGTTCCAGCATTCTAGGATCCTGGTCGGAAGTTGCAGGTGCTCCTGTTGATTTCTTTGTATCTATTTGTTTGGAAAAGACAGTTCCTTTCACAACATGCCTTCTAAAAACAAATACTTCCCTCTTTGTGGAGCACAGGAGTGGTAGAGATGTCCTGTTTACCTCAGAAACAGGGTTGAGATTTGCAGTAGGAGTGAGGTTCTTGAGCTAGGAAAGGGGACACAATGCATAATATATATAGAACCGCATTTTATTGCCAGATTTTTGCTAGCAAGTTATATTTGTGACCTCACTCATAAAGCATAGAGAAGTGAGATTTCCGGTGCTTGGCAGTTGGATAATCTGAGAAGGTCTGTGCTTAAATACTGCAGCAGAGCTCCAAAATAAAGGGATTGCCACAAGTGTCCCAAGCTTGTTTTGCTGTGTTCTGCAGGGAGAAAAGCAAACCCATGCAAATAGGTGTGTCCTCAGAGTCTCTTGCTCTACCCCTGCAGGTTCTGGGGTTCTGGGTACTTTTTATGTTCAAAATCAGATCCTTAAACATCAACAGACTGCTGCCAGCAGAACTGTAGGTGCCAAAATGGCCGTAACAAAGACCTTAATGCTGTTTCTAAATGTTCTGACAAACTGAAAGCTTGAAAGGAATGGAGTCAGATATGAAGTAGGGTAGATGTAGTTAACCTTCTGTTGGTCCCTGAATTGCTGCTCTAAATACACTTTATTCCCAGAAGCTATAGACAGTATTCACATATCCCTCGTGACTTTCTTAACCCGTCTCATCCCCTGCTTGGAGGGGAGGAAGAGTAAGAAGGAAATCAAAAGGAGCATAAGCAGCTGCTAGCCTTGTGATTATCATAATAGTTACGTAAGAAACTTAGCTAACCTGCTTAGAACCAGACATTAACAAGGGTTTTTACAGAAATGGATCCTTTAGGGATTTAAATATACTAAAAACAACACAACAAACCAAACCTTCTGAATAAATGAAAAACAAAAAATTTTTTAATTTGTTCTTCAATATGTTTGTTCTTTGTGTGACACCATTTTCAGCTGTATAATGTTTGAGAATTAGCTTTTTCTCTAGGGCTTGATTGGTTTGTTTGGGTTTTTTTAAGAACTGCAAAATTTTTGTTCAGACTGTTAAAAACTCCTCCCAGAAGAGGGAATGGTTAATCCCACAGTGGTTTTATAATATCCTTGTCACTCAGGAGGGCTGTAAGAGGGGTGGGAGGGGGGCACTGTAACATCCCTAAAGTGCACAGAAGCTCTTCTTGCCCTGCTCCTAAGGCAGACCCTGTATCCAGTTCCCTGCACCGACCCTGCCATGGGACAGAAGGAAAAGCTTCTCCTTTCAAACGTGGTCTCCTGGAGGTTTTTGCTGCTTTTTAAGTGAAGCTTGCAGATGTTTTTTACCAGAAAGAAGGGGCTGCAGGTTGGGACTGGCTCTAGAGGAAAGGCATGAAGGGGATTAGTGTTTTGAGTCCGGAATGGGTTGGAGCTAAGAAAAGTTGAGTTGTTTTTTTTTTTTTTTTAATGCTCTTAGTCACCAAAACTGGATTTTGGTGGATGCAATTTGAGTGCAGTTAAAATGTCTCTGATCTCTGAGATGATAATTCAGTGAGCTCTAAGCTGAAGAGCGATTCAGTGGGTGGAGTGTGGTAATAGGAAGGCTTTTTCTGTGTTGGGAGAAGAACAAGTAAGGGTTCGTCTCCTCATGGGAGTCCTCATGGGCTCTGCACACAGCAGACCCCAAGGACTCTTGAGCATAATGAAGGGCCAAGGAGCAAAGGTCCAGAGAGGCAGCCAGCCTCTGTTTCAGTTGCCTCTGAAATAATCCTTCCTTTGGGAGACCGTGGTCATGCTGCCAGATCTTGGGGACTGTTCAGCATCTCTAAACTTTCAGACATATATTTTTTCCTTCATAAAATTTTGGGGCTGGGGGTGGGAGTATGAGAGACTGATGTATTGTAACAAAGACAGTAGATGTTTAATGACACTTCTGGATGTGGGATTTGTACCAACTATGTCCCTCTGAAATGTCAGAAATGCACGTGGGAGGAAAGCCTGATTCAGACTTTCAGAGCAGCTTTATGTCTTCAATGGACATCTGTAGCTTCATCTGTAGCCAAAAAGAAGAAGTGATGGGCACCCCTGGCATAAGGCAAATTCTGTACCTTGCCCAACCCAGGCCAGTGCAGTCTTCCTCAGTTTGCTTTTACCTACAGCTCCTGCATCACTTCTTCACATCCTCAGAGATGTTTTCTTTTTTACACACAGAATTCGTGGCTGGGTGCTTAAGGCATAACTCCATCTTTTGTCTGGGACTGCCAAACATCTGGCAGTCAGCTCAGTAGGCAAACGACCAGTACTTACAGTCAGTCACTGCATGTATAGCAAGTCAGTTGTTAAACTAACTGTATATTCTCTGATCAACAACACAGCAGAACATAGCACATCTGGGGAACACAGAAGTTACAGTGTCAGCGAGAAAAATGGGAGCATTAATTCTGTCCCTCTGTAGAGCTGTTACTGACAGAACTTACCCCTAATTCAGAGAGAGGATTTTATGCAGTCAGTTCTCAGTGGCAAGAAATGCCTTTGTCTCTTACACAGAGCACCAGCCTCTGCTCTGCTCATAACTGGAGCTTCCAGCTTCACAGGAATAAAAAACACAAAACCAGCAGCCAGTTTATATTACACATCTCACTTCAGGCGCTTCTGCTTTATGGTGCTTTTGTCTCCACCGACTTTCAGCTAGAATGGTATGTCCTTCGCTGTTTTGCAACTGGAGATAACTATGCTTTTGTCACATTCTTCAATCTCGCTAATGTGCTGGTACGCTGCAAATCGGAGCTGGGCTGTGCCTAAGCCTCCCGCTGCCGTGTGTGTACAGGGTGACAAACGGGGGTTGCTGTCAGGTTTGCTGTCAGGTTTTGCTCCCTGTGCCCCGTGCCCACCGCAGCTTCCCACTCGCTCGCACCTCTTGGCTGAGGAGAGCCGAGCACAAAGGCTTGTCGAGCCTAACTGGAAAGTTATATTGCTACAAACGCAGAGACAAGAGAAATGCTGCGATTTCTTCAAAAATACGCAGCTTTAAGCCCAGCTCTCATCAGCGGCGCCGCGGACCCCTCTGGCGCAGCGCTGTGCACTCGGACCGGCCGGCAGCCGCGACTCGTTTTGGCGGCAACGTGCAGAACACCCGCCTTGCCCGGGCCTTGCTCGGTTAAGGCAGAGGCTCGTTGTCCCGAGCGACAGAAGCCCCTCGTCCGCTGCCGGCCCTCCGGGATAGGGATCCCGGGCACGGCCCGGGCGCGGAGGGGCC
>VZTA01003756.1:148277-166798 GCA_013398855.1 Mohoua ochrocephala
TGAGAAAGCCCCCGCCCCGAGTCGCCCCCGCGGCGGGCTCTGGGGGGAGGAGGGCGGGGGTCGCCGCGGTTCCGCGCCCCGGAGGAGCAGGAGGAGCTGGCGGCGAGGCAGGCGAGCCCCTCCGCCGGCGGTAGCACTGCCGGGATGCGGGGAGTAGTGGGACCGGGCGAGCCCCCCGCGACCTGGGCAGGGCTCGGTGGGAGGTGGCACCGGGCTGAGAGGGTCGGGCAGCCCGTGCTGTCGCGCTGGAAGAGCTGTCCGGCCCTCGCCCCGCGCCTCGGAGCGCACTGACTGGGTAATTCCTGTTGGTCTGGAGATCTCTTTTTCCACCTTGAACACTTTCCTTTTGAAAGAGTTTGCAGCAAGTGTTTGGGCCCCTCTGAGCAGGTGTGTTTTGTGTTCCAGGAGTTGCAATTTGAGATCTTTCTTTTCTTAAATGTAAACTTTCTGTGACTGCTGCTTTATCTCAGGGCAACAGTCTGGAACAGGAGTAATCATGGGAGAGTATCTGGAGTGCTGCTGTAGTTACAAAGAGGAAGGGGTTACAACCCTGAGTGTTGTAAAACAGCGGGGTTAGTATTTTACTTAAACAAGTGCTCTATTCTGTGTAAGGCTGAATGTGATCTGCTCATTTGTGACCTCACTTTTTGAACGGGGATCACAGAAGTGTTCTGCCTCGTGTATGAAATGCAGAAATGGATGACTTTTATTAATGATGTGTCTGTGTGACGTCAGGGGGCTAAGCCAGTGATGGAAGCATTCGCCCCGATTCAGGGGGAAGCTGATGCACTGAGCTGTTGTGCTACATGGTTTTGCATTCTAATGGGGAAGTTGGTGTTTCCCCTTGTTGCAAATGGGGCTTGGAATTTCACAGGTTTTAATAGGGTCACTTTGAGAGGCCAGCAATGCCTAGCAGAATCATAGGAGAAGAAAGCAAACAAGTTATGGACAGAGAAGAATCTGGCAGGGAAGGTGACTCGTAGGTAGTCTGGTGCTGAGTGGACTATTTCTATGCACATCCACACCTGTGTGCAGCTGAACTGGAATCTGCAAGCCAGGGACTTGCCCTGAACTGAGATTTGGCTAGAAAGCATTTACTATAGCATGGTCATATATGGAATTTTCTCTTTAAATTTCTTCCAACATGTGAAAAGAGTTAGGTTAGTAATACGATTAACAATATTTAATAAGATTAAAATCACCAGCATAACTCTTGAGAAAGGTGGGTGCAGACTGTCAGCAGCTGACACTTTTAATCTCTACTTTCTCTCATGTGAGTGCTGTAAAGAGTTCAGGCTCCAAGACTCTGCTCGCTTTTCAGAACAGAAAAATTCTGCCCTCGCCTGCTGACAGCTCAGGTATTGCCTTACCTTTCGTGTCCACCAACAGCATCATATTCCCAGCGGGGCCACGGGATGTTCCCATATAAGGGCAGAGGGAATAGCTGACAGAGGGCTGTAATGAGTGTGCAGAGCCGTTCCCTTCAGTGCCAGTCTTTGTGTGAAGCGAGGTTGTTGCTGGAGTGTTGCTGCTGCTGGCATGCTTGGGCTTTCCTGGCAGTGCCAGCAGAGCCTGCAAGGACTGAACGAGCCTGAAAAGTATCTGCTGCTGCCGAAGGTGGCCCCGTGAGCTTGGAGAGAGGCTGCCTGCCAAATTAAGCAGTGCCAGTTGTATGTTGGGTGTGCTCTGAAGGAAAAAGCACCCACCCAGGTTGCCTGTGTGGGGTGTGTGCTATCCAGCACTGTCCAACAGAAGACAAAAGTAATCGTACTTGCTATCTTCCAGTGTTGCTATTTGCTTTCTGGAGGGTTCCTTTAGCCAGCAGTGGTGGGGTACAGGGAAGCATATCTTTTTCAGCATAAGTTTTAGTGTCAGCTGGAGAGGGAGAACAACAGACGTGGAGAAGTTCAGAAGAAGATGAAGCAGCCACTCCCCAGAAATGCCTGAGATTTTTTTCTGGTAAAAGCTTTGCTGAATTGGGTAGATTGACATTATTTCTCTTCTGTCATCTTTTTCTCTGTCTCAGTCCTTCCTGCTGCCTGTCAAAGCAAACTCACAAGGACTTCAGTTTTGTCTCCTCACTGACAGCCTCTCCATCTGTTCTGGTTTTGTTTGTAGCTGTTGTTTTTTTTTCTCCTGAAACTTCAATTTGTTTGTTGTAGCCAAGTTCTGAGCCGAACCCTCCCAATCTTGCATAAGGGCATCCTGGAGGAAGATGATAGGACTTTGTTTCATCCCAGCTTGCAGGCTGTGCAGGGTGGTAGCAGTCAGAGGAGGCATGAGCCTGCCTGCTTCCTTGTAAGAATTAGCCCTCTAGACACAAGCTAGTTTCAGGAAGCAGGGGTTGGACTGGTGCCCTTTTTGCTCACCTGGATCTTCAGTGAAATGTCTTTGTGCTCTGCATGCTGGGATCTGGTGTGTTCTACTGACTCTCCTTTGCATTCCCTATAATCTATTAAAGCCCTGGATTTGATTTGCATTTATTTGTGGTTCTTGTGAGTATCTGATTGCAGGATTACTGTATCTGAAAGGATTCATCTTCTGCTGTTCATCAAAACCACAGGAGGGCTGCTTTTGCCTTTATGGGAATGTGCCAGCTGGTCTTTCATTGTGCTGGCATCATTTTCCCTGTCCTGTTATTGGAGGCGTCTTTGATGACCTGATGGTTGTGATGATGTCTTTAGAGAAGATTCATATTGATCATTTTTTGAGATTTGTCTGGTTTTGTCTCGGTGCCAGAAGACAATTCCTATAAATTCTTGCGTGTGTTTTTCAGAAACAAGCGATTGAGGCAGTAGGAGCACGTGCACAGTCTCGTGACATGATACCGCTGTTCCGGAAGGCAGAGTAGATGCTTGATTTAATTGGGAAACAGTAAACTCATGTGTCGCACAGTCTTTACTCCAGCACAGTGGTGAAAGCCAAAGGACCTTTCCCAGCGGCACACTGAGTCCAGGGGGCTCTCTAAAAACAGCATGGAAGGGGTTTTGCTACCTGCATATTTCTCTGGAACCATGAAGAATCAAACTGCTTGCTGTGGTTTGCCACAGTGATAACTGAGATGCTCCCCTGCTTAATAAACTGGCCGGGGTTGTAGGTGCTGGAGCTCAGACTTGCTAAGCTGCAAAGGTGCAAAAACATGAAGGAGGATGTTCCAACCTGTACCGACACGCAGCCCTGACTAATGGAAGAACCACAGTGCTTTGGTGTGAGCTCTTTAAGGCTCTGCCTCTTCTCCCCAGCTGCTTAAGTAATACATGTTTTCACTGCTAATAATTTTTTTTTCAGCCAAGTAGTAACTAAGACATCTGAGCTATTTTGAGGTTCCAGGAAACAATTTAGGTCTTCTTTTCGTTAACTAGAAGTACATACTGCCTCCCAATGCTTGTGAGGGAAAGAAAAAAGAAGAAATAAATGGTTTCAGTTTAGGTCGATTTTGTTGGTGGTGGTTTGGTTTGTTTTGGATTTTTTGGTTTTGTTGTTGGTTGGTTGGGTTTTTTTTTTTTGTTGGTTGTTTGGTTGGTTGGTTTGGTTTTGTTTTGGTTTGGTTTTTTTTTGTTATTTAATCAATTTTTAAATTTCTAAATTTCTAATATCCTGAATTTAATTTTAGAATTTCACTTTAAAGTCCTGCTTGCCAATCTCAAGAAAGAAAAAGAGGTGAAAATGGAGTAGAAAAGAACTTTGTGGTAGCATGATCTGATTTTCGATGTTGATCAAAATGTGAAATGAATCTTCAAATAAAACAGATCCTAAGGAAATTTCCAGATGCCAGACTTTAACTGAATGTGAACTTTAGTGATTTGCTTGCAGTATAAAAACTGCGCGTACTGTTAGAATCACTTCTTCTGTGCCTGGTAAATGTGTGAGATTTTGCTTTGCTTTTAGCTCTGAAGTTTAACTGTGGAACAGCCTGGAACTGTTGAGTTTCCCCAGCCTCTGCTCTGCACCATCGCTGCTGCTCTCAAAATGCTTGCAACTTCATAGCTACTCCCTTTAAGGAAACGATAATTCGTTTCCCTTCTTGAAGTATCTGAACCCTATAATTTTATCTTGCTACTTGTATCTATTCCTGGTTTATCTCGTGTGGGAAGTCTCTCATCCCTATGTCACAGGCTGTAAGTGGATTGATCTTTGCTTCTGGTGGTGGTTTAGCTAGGCTGGTTCTGTACAGGGGATTGGAGTTTAGGAATTGTGTCACCACTTGCTCCAGATACCCACATGGAATCTGTGGTGAGCCATTGGGATACACAGCTGTAAGGTATTGACTAAATGGATTGCTGTTGCTTTGTATCTGCAGGTGCAGACAATTTCAAGTCATCACCATTCTCCTTCCCTTTGCACTTTTCCTTGATTCTGAAATTAAAGGCAGTGCTTCTGGGTTTCAGTGAAAAAAACATGTGTGTCAGCTTATCTCAGCATAATGTGGTATCGAGTAGCAATGATGGTGTTCATCCTGCTCCTGAAGTTATTCCAAGGAGAATGCAGTCCTTGTATCCTACCCTTCCCTGCAGCTCTGCCATGGCAGGAGAGTAGTTGTGCCTGGAACTGTGCAGGTGGAGGAAGCTGATTGTGTTCAAGCATTTATGCTGATGAAACTTGTTTTCTGACTAAATTGCATGTCGTTCTATAAATAGAATGGGTATGTTTGACATCTTACCCTGTTATAATAATTCTGAAAATTACTACATAGAAGTAGTGTTTTCAGCTGAGGGTTTCTGCCCATGCATGTCATTTCAAAATAATTTTTGTTTCAATCTCTGCTCTTTTAGCTTTCCTGTACTGAACCATTTCACAATTTGATTAAGTGTCTTCCCTGCTCTTTGTGTGGAGTTACATTAAGAACTGGAGTGCCACCTGTCTCCCCCCTCTGATCATAACTCCTGAAGATTGTGTGCTCTTGAAATCCCTCCGTGCCTACAAGTGCCCATGCCCTCATCCTCCTGTGTGAGACACTGAAGAATTTTTGGGTTCTCTAATTTCCATAAGGAAATGCCAACCTCTGTGAACAGCTGGCCAAGCAAATGCTTGAGAAAATGCTCCTGGCACTGCCTGCTGAGTGCTCTACTCAGCTGGAAGTCCTTCAGACAACAAAAATTTAAAGCAGAGGAACCATGGCTTCAGAGATGGTCCTGCCAGACCGGGCTTTGTCAGAAATAATGTCCTCACTGAAGCTGGTGTAGGGGTTTGGACAGCTTGGAGTTAGTTAATGGCCCTGAAGCAACTCTCTCTTTAGCACTTTCAGCCTTGATCGCAAGATTTTTTTTGCATTAGACCTTCTTAAAATGCTGGAGAGAGCAATTATGTTAGTGAATTATGAAATTATCATATGTGAGAGCATTTTGGTAACACATGTGATGAGCATTTTGATCATCTGTTTGCTGTCTTCCACACACCACAGCCATAAGCTCCTCTCACCTCTCTCCGACTTCTAGTGTAGCCAAAAGTTGTACGTGCTGGAGATCTCTAGTGCAGAAGCAGTTCCTGGACATTTGAATCCCACTGACATCAATATTTTGATCTTTATTTGCTTCCTGCATGTGACTTCTTGCATACAGATTGCAGTCCATTACTGAATGATTCTACCCAAGAGAATGGTAAAGCTGATGTGCAACTGAATTAATTGCGTGAGATCTATGTGTGCCACTGTGGGAAATGGAGAAGTACTAACCAGGGGCTCTGTTTATTTGCCAGATCTTTTTAGCATTTTGATAGAAATTGACAAAATGGGGCTGCAGAAAGGTTGAAGTACCTAGGGAGACTAAGGCATTTGTGAATTTATATTCTGATCTTTAGCTGAAACATATTTTGAATTGCAATTCATGTCAACCTGAAACTTGAGAGAGATTTAAGACAAAGAGTGCAAGGGCTTTTTGCTGTTTGTCCTGTGCGGCTGTGCAGCTTTCTCATGGCTGTGATGGAGAGGTGTGGTCCCCTTGCATGGCTGTGCCTCTGAGGCACTGCTGTGGCTGTAAGGGGTAACACTGACTTGTACTGTTTACTTCCTCCTTTGATCTAAATTTTTTCCTCTGTTTTTGGGATTTGTAACCAGAAACTGTTCTCCAGATGTGCGACAGCCAACAGAGGTGCATGTGCAATTACAGAATGGCCCTGGGTGATTGCTACCAGCTTGTCCTCTTGGCAGCATAGGCAAAATTTGAATTGGCAGGAAGGCAGAGCAGCCCCTGCAGCACTGCCATCCCCGAGTGACTCGATGTGCTGAGCTGCTTGGCCTCAGTAACAGGCAGCTGGAGTCCCAGAGCTGGAGTGTCTGGTTGTGCTCTGTGCCCAGCACTGCTGAGATGATGCAGAGCTAAAGAAAAAGGAATGGTGGGGTAGAGCAGCTGCCATACAAATGCTGCTCTTGCTCTCTGTACTGCCCAGAGGGCAAGTACCTGCAAGATTACCTCCCACAGCAGCACAGATGGGCAGTAGGGACTGTGTGTGCTGGCAGTGTGGCCATATAAGCAGCTGCACAGGACCAGATGAAAGAGCCATTTAGCCTGTTTTGCTTTCTCTGGGCTTGGGACAGTCAAGTCTCTGTCCTCACAGTGCCCAAGTCACCATGGCCCCTTCCTTCTCCACACTGAACTGGTCTGCAGGGGAGGTGAAAGCCTGTGTCAGTAGCCTCAGTAACAAGCTCAGCAGAGTGCCACAAATCTAAAGGCTTCTGACAATCACATTTTCTTTTTAATTATATTTTATAGTTATTCCTGTACGTTGTAGTGGCAGTACTGTTCTGGATACTTGAACCTTGTAAATGCATTTCCTGTGCGTAGAACACAGGCAGCCCCCTGCCATCAGTGGTCTTGCAAATAATTGTTCTGTTTCATTGTGGGTCCGATGCCTCTCAGGGTGGTGGCATCATGAAGCTTTCCTTAATGATCTATACTGATAATGGCCACTGTTCACAATGCTTAACTAGGCTTCACCACCGTGGAGAGCTGTCTCCGTTGAACTCTGTGAATAAAGGTTGTGAAGAGTAGAAAGAGTAGGCAAGCTGATGGACATATTACAGACCAGTGTTATTTTGGATCCAGCCATCCAAATACATCTACAGCATCCCACCATCACAGACCTCCTGTAGCAGAGCTCTTGCCATGAATCTATGAATGCCAAACTCATCAGCTACAGACAAATAACATCTTAATAGTGTTTGCCCTTCAGTGGATGACAGGGATGGGTGTCATGCTGGGAGGAACTTGTATGCTGGTGCTGCTCACAGAGTCACAAGAACATTTCTGGTTAAGTACTTTTGCCGTTCAGTGTTCTCTTGCTGATCAAAGGTTTGTGTCTGTGGCTGGTGCAGGTGTTTAGCATCCACATGTAAGTCCCAGGATGCTGCTGCACTGAGCAAAACTGTTACAGGAGAATGACCTGCACTCACAGTTCCATGGTTTAATCCTTTTCCTGAATGCTTGAAAGCCATTGGGCTATGCATCTGTTTCCCTTCCTCCCGGTGCTGCCAGCACAGTGTGATCCTAACGGGTGCTACAGTGACAATTACAGTCTCTGTGTTCTCTGCAGGCTGCCAGAGCCTGTTGGATCATCACAACACGAATGACACCTGGCTGTTCAGCTCTAGGATTGTAATCTGCATCCTCAAGTGCACCATGTAGGAAGTACCAGAAGGCACAAGGTCCTAATGAAGGAATGTGTTTATTTTAAGCAGTTAGAAATTATATGTATGCAGTGATTCACAAGGGAAATGGTCTCAACCAGTATAAACACATGGAGCATCCTTATTATTCTACTCAGGAATGAAAAATATGTCTCAAAACTCTCTTTTCTGAACAGAGAAAGAATAAAACTTTTTGTGCTTGTAAAACTGTTATCTCTATGGCAAGCTGTCCTCTGTGTTGCTGCTTCACAGACTGAAATAGAACTGTTAGTTGACAAAATAGTACTGATGTCTTTACCACTTGGTGACCTATAGGGAGACTTGTGTTTGTCTTCTGGCTGCTTTTCTGTGTATGCTCTGAGAAGTCTTGTGCCTTTGGCCTGTTTTGGACAGAAAAGTGAAAAGCTCAAGTGGAGGAAGGAGAATTGATCTTCCGAGAGCTGCAAGAAAAAATAAAGTATTGCAGGACTTTCCTTCTAAGGGAGCAAAACACTCTCTTTTAAATGAAGACTCTGTTTACATGTGTTAATTCCCTTTGGTTTTTTGTGGGATGGAAAGGTCACTTTGTGTCTATCTAAGCTATGAAAAAAATCAATGGTTTAATCAATTTCTAAAGTAGATTTAGTCAAAATGACTACTGTGGTGTGGCTTGGGCTTTGATGTGTGAAGGTGTCCCAAAAAGCTGGTAGAAAAGTCAATGCAGGGCATTGCTGGAAATAAACTTACAGAAATTGTAGGGGAATTTTCTGTCCCGTTCAGTATGTCCACGGGGTGTTTTTTTTCCCCTTGCCCAGTCCCAGCGTGGCTTCCTCCTGGTGTTCCTACTGAAAGAATGGATCACTGCGAGCAGATCAACAAAAGCAGTCATGCAGTTCACTTGAGCGGTCATGCATAAATATGAGCAGACTTTCTGCTGTTAAAACTGATGGGTAGCTTTCCCTGAAACCAGTTTTCCATAGGCTGCTTGTTCCTGCTACTTGGAGCTGTCTTGGTGATCGTGTCCCTGACAGACAGCCCCATATTGGTGTTCCTGGGTAGCTGGGCTGGGGGGTTCATAATGGAAAGTAAATTTCTTGCTTTGAAAATGCCAAGGTAAGGATTGGTAAAAGCCACATTTCATTCTACACTATTGCCTTGGAATTATTTTCTTCCAAGTGGTATAACAGGCAGAGCCCTGCCAGCTGTCACACACCTCCTGCCTGCACACAGAGCATAAGCTCTCTGCCTTGTGCTCTTTGCAAACTTAGATGTGCATTTAATATATAACACAAAATGAGAAGTAACACAAAATGAGAAGTGCCACGCAATGGAAATCTGGTTAGAGGTGGAAGTTCAATGGGCCTCCTGCTAGAACAGAAGTAGAGGAAGGTACCAGTCCTTGTGATATGGAGTGCCTGGTTAACATCTTCAAGGGATTAATGCTTTTCATGCAGTCATCTTGAATAAGTCAGGTCTTTGGGGAGGTTTGAGACGGGTAGTTATAGCTTTTGATGTTTACTTCAGAGGATATACACCTCTGAAGGGATGGGTTGTGTTAATAGTAAGAAAGTGCTGCTGGAAAGAAACACGGCAGCAGGTGACTGTTCATGTAATGTGTTTCTTGGATGTTTGACTTGGAGTCATACAATGGTATGAATAATTGATCTGTGCCAACATCAACAGCATACCTCATAATTATTTAATTAAAAGAAAAGGCTGATGCTTCTGAAATCATGGGTTACTGGGTACATTTCAGAATGTGGTGTTCCTAGCGGGTGGCTTCAGCAAGCATCGGTAGTGTACTCCATTGTTCAGTAGTTCATCAGTGTTCTGAAAATAAGTCTAAAGCCACTGCTAATGTTGATTCAGCAGAGAAGCAGGCCATGCTGAGGACAAATTCAAAACCATGGCTGGAAATGACAGGAATGTTGGGATTTTCTTGCTTGAATATCCTGAATAGTATGTAAGTCTTGGGCAGAATGGGGGAGGTAGTGAAGTTTTCCTTACAGCTTTTGGAGAAATGATTAAATGGTGATTAAGAAAGATATGCGCTCCTTCTACTCAGTACAGTCAGATAATTGACTGTTAGTAAACTGATACAATCTTTGCAGCCTGATTTCTGTAGCTCCTCTGTTGTGCTGTAAAACGGGTCCAGTGAAATGACATTCACCTGATACAGGCAAGTTTGGACTGCTGTGTGCCAGAGGTGCTGATTTTTCACTGATTGTGCCTCACCAAACCAGTGACCCTGAAGAAGGGGGAAGAGGTGGGGGGAGGACAATCAAATTGATATTTAAAAAAAAAAAAAAGTTATAAGCTGTTCAAGGACTCAAGAAAAGATGCCTTGTACTGAGACACTGACAGGACCAATCTGTTGATTGCCAAAAAAGCTATTGAGAGGTGACTTGGTTAAAACATGTGCATAATTGACTCTGAGGAGCTCCTCTTTAATCCAGCAGAGAAGGAATTAATGGCTCAAGGCAGAAGGCAAACAAATAAGAAATTAGTCTGGCCTTGCTGCCAGAAAGAATGATGGAGCCATTGTAGCACACTACTAGCAGAGTAGTGAACTTACATTTTGACCTCCAAAGGCCTTTAGTCTAGATGCCATAAACCACTACATTTCACAGAACCACTTAATGGGCTTTGTGGAGGTGTGAGTGGATAAAATGGAACAGTGCCTGTGTGTTAGGCAGGAAGTCAGAGCGGCTGTACCTTAAATTATGTGACTCTGACTAGTCCTGGTGCAATTGATTTCTGTTTTTCTGTGCTTTAGAAATAACCCCAAGACCAATTCAGTCATGTTCTTCATCCCTGTTTGTTCTTTTCCTTCCAAACTTTGTTTATGTCTAGTGGCTTTATGCACCATAAGTGGTACATCCTGGATATAAAGAATCTTGTTCATGGCAGGAGTGTTGACTTCAGGTTTGTACTTCAAATACTCCTGAAAATGAAATCTTCTATATATAATTTTTTGTATTTCTTAGAGTTGTCAGTGTAATGGTGAAATAAATATTGTATCTCACCTGTCTTGCAGTATTTATTTTATTGATTAAACTTTCTAGGAGAGTAGAGTTTTATTAAGCATTTAGTGTGTAAACCCATGTACTCTAAGGAATTGTGTTAAATTCCAATTGCATTTAAGTAACTCAGTTTCATAATCTTCTTTTGCATTCAATGTGAAAATCCTATACAAGAAGTAAATCTGATGAATGTTATAATTTAGCCTATGATTGTTTCAGAATAACTTGTGATTGTTTACAGGCTGAAAACTAAAGAGTTTTACAAGGCTGGGAAATCATTGAGCTCTTCTAGTCTGATGCTGTGTAAAGCAAGGCAGTGGCCTTTCTTGAATTTAAGCTAAACATTCAAGTTGAGACTGAATGTTAACAAAGAGAAGAGTTGCAAGTGATGGAGAGCTTGACCTACTAAATACATTTTAAAATACCTTTGAGAAAAGAAGCTTGAAAAACAGACCTTGGTCTGACCAGGCCAGAAATATGCAATTAGCAAATTATTAACCTTGTTATGAATGGTTTAAGTAACGTGGTACTTGTTCTGTTTCACTTCTGATTGACTATATAATAGCCACCATCAGCAGTCTCTGCTGTGTGCTGGATTGCAAAATCTGCTAATTAACACATTAGTTTCATATTGCTGCTGCCAATGTTTGCATTGAAGAGCGTTGCTTTTTTTGCCCATATGGATGGGTGGGAATATCAAGATCGTGTTATGGCTGTGTGCTCATTCATGTGTGATGCTTTGTGCTCTGTTTTTCCCCAGACATCTAATCAGGCTTGGGGCTGAGCAGTGCCTTTTTGGAGAATCTTTAACTGAAAGGTCAAAATAAGCACAAGGCCCAGAGACAAGTCTTGCTGTCACTCTTCTCAGCCGCCCCCCCGCCCTCCTTTGTGTGTGTCCCTCTCCACATATACATATGTAGGAGTCCTTCACCCAGCACATTCATCTGTTATTTCTTTCTTGAGACCCAGGGCTTTTAAGTGCCACGCAGGGTCTTCCCAAACAGAACACAGCTTTGCCAGCTGGATCTCCCTCAGGCTGCGGGAGGGGGGGGGGATGATGATTTGTAGTTTGGGAGCACCTGGCACTCACCTGCTGATGGGGCTGCTGGCTTTGCACCATTGCTGTGCACTGGCATCTGCCTGGCATCTGTGTGTCTCAATTAACCACGTCTAGGTAGACCAGGATTTACCCTAAAGGTAGTATTTGCTTGTAGACTGGGATCTGGTGGTTCTTCGAGGGAGTGGGAAGGAAAATGTGCCTTACAGTGGTCTCAGAGTGAGAGCTCCAAATGATGCCATGGAAGCTGAAGACTTGGATTTGCAATCCAGATTGGGTCTGACATAAGTAAATTTGTTCACACTTACCCTGTGCTACCTCCCATCCGTGCACTGAAAGCGTTACCAGGAAACTCCCTGTGGGAGAGCATAACCATCAAGAGGGGGAGATGGTAAAATCTGGGTATTTATTCCAGCTCTTGCGGTGCATCTGAGGAAGATGCTTTGTTTTATTGAATGAGAGATATTTTATGGTATTGATGGGCTTGTGCTGGTTGTAAGAGCATTTGAGGCAGTCAGCTCTTTTGCTTTTACTCTCACTGTTTCAGCCCTGCTTGGTTTCTCCTTTCCCTTACTCGTCAAGTGCAACTGAAAATGAGGTACTGAAGCAGCCCATCTAGTTTTTTGTATGCAATCGAGCAAATGTTAGTGCTGGAAACTGGGCTCTTGCTGCTGTTTGTCTGGTAACATTACCCTCTGTTGTTTCCTTGTGCTGCTTTTGAAAAATGCTGGTTTGGTTTCTGTATGAGACGTGATTGGCCCATAAATGTATTCCAACCCACCTAATAATTCTTCTCTAAAATCTTTCATCAGGTCTTTTCTGTTATATAGTTTAAAAAGGAAAAAACCCAAATGCCTTCCTTTACCCCTGGAAACAGCAGTCGTCTTGTTCTGCTGAGCTGAGTTCTGCTCATACTGATCACTGCTGTTCCCTTTGTCTTCGTTTATTTTAGAGTTAAGTTCTAAGCTGTTTAAGACTGGGCTATTTTTGTTCTGTATTTTTGCAGGATCATTTACATGAGTCTTCTAAACACTAAAATAAATGCTCTTAAAGGCAAAAGTACCACCTGTATCAGGGCAAGATGGTCATTGCTCTAAAAATGAAGTTTTGTGTGTTTATTCTGATAAAACATTTTGGCAAGCACATGTCTGCACAGAGGAATGCCTAGGCCAGGGCTGGACTTATGGCCATCTTCTGTCTTTATGTTGGATTGCCCTTTGTCAGCTAGATGCCTTATGAGCCCACCTTCTCCCTCTGTCCCTCTTTTGACAGTAGCTGTGGTGCTCAGCAGGGGCTCCCTGGCTGTGTTTGCTTTAGCTGGAGAGGTGTTTGCCTTCACTGCAGAATTCCAGTTTCCAGCTGCCAGGAAACCTGGAGCACTTTTGTTGATTTATTAGGGCACAGTGCACCTCAGGAATGCCTTTGCTAAGGAGCTGGGAGTGATGGAGGGGATCCTGCCTGATGCTGTGTGAAGCCTCCTTGTTTCTCTTTACAGAAACACCAAGCAGGAATTCCCCAAAGCAAGGCAGGGAAAATAGCTCACTCGGCTGACTACTTTGGAGAGTGTCAAAGTGAGACTCAGTTAGGTTTCCCTGACATAGAAGTAAGGAGGTGAATGATAGCTGCAATTTTAAGTGAGTTTTTGTGGGAGATGATACTGTGAATTGCCCTACCAGAGGGTTTGTATGCGTTTGGTTGGTGTTAAGGGCTGGCATTCCTGAGCCACTGACTAGGGCTTTTTTCTGGGTCTTGGCTTTGGGCCATCTAAATATTTTGCACTTGGAAGAAGCAAGTTTCAACCACTTTGGATTTGCAAACTTCTAAACATTTTACGATGTGGATACAACAATGGATTTGGTTTTTTAATTATCTTTGGAGACAGCAAAAGTCTATGGACTACAAGTTTAAAAACCACTGACGGGAGTGTGTCTTCCTGTAGTGAATTCAGTAGAACACCTTCACCTCTCTAATGTGTTGCAGCCGTCTGATGTGCACCCCTTTTCTTTTCTTGTCTTGCATGCACACACAAATACACATATCTGGACTTTTTCTTTCATTTGAGATTTTGGAGGCTGTTGCCCCAGGTGATCTGAAACCAACAATGAGGAAAATGTTTGTACAGGGTAGGGTGGTCAGCTGGTCACTTTGTGTTGATCAAGCATTTGCTAGTTGCAGAGTAGGTTGTGTTTATGGGGCATTGGTGCTGAGAAGGAATTTCCTTTCCTGGCTGAGGTAGAAAGACTGTCCACGTACAGCTTTATTCCTTTGCTTTAGCATTCCTTGAGGTTGTTTCCCTATTTTACAAATGCATCTTTTGAGAACTGCCAGGAAAATGTCTGTCTCAAATGGAAATTTCTGAGCTCACAGGAATGAAAACCTTTGGGTCTGTGCTCACTGAGTGAAAAGAGGATTACCAACCAGCCATTCTCCAGTGTGCAAAGCGGTGGAGCAAAGTCTGCAGAGACCCTCTGAAAGTTACTGGCTTTCCCAAGGAAGGGTGCTTGTGAATAGAATTGAATAAGGTTGCTTGCATCCCTCTTGGCTTCCCTGCTGCAAGTAGAGAAAGCAGTAAGACTTGGAACTCAGTAGATGCCTGAATAAAATGGGAAATGTTTTTTTTGAAGTAGATGCCTTGTGAACAGGTCTAGAGCCAGTGTTCCTGCATTACTGCAAGAGAATTAATGCGTTTGTTACTGCATTTAGGCCTGAAAAAAAAAGCAGGAAGGCAATGCTGATTTTTCCAGAACTGCTTGAAAGGTTCAGAAATGAGAACGGTGTGCTGGAGCAGATGCAGATGGCTTATTTTCACTGGGGACTGTTAAACCTGCCAAAGTGTAAACTGCATCTTAACAGGAAGATGTGAGACAAGGCTTGCACATCTCTCCCTCTTAATTACTACAGCTCAGCTGCTGCTGTCTCTTATGCTTACACATCTGAAAGGTGACAATGACAATGTCTTGAATGGCAAAGCAATAGCAAGAAGCGTCCTTTTTTTTTCTTTTTCCCCCCTAGCTGTAGTCTGAAACAAAGAAGTTATTCAACCCATAGTCAAAAATATGCCTATGAAAAATCTTTCTCCCAGAAACTGCATCTGTTATTCCAGAAGACAATCAGAATTTCTGTAGATCTTGATGGCTTGTCTCCTGAGTGACTACAGGTAAAGCAGCAACCAACTTTCTCCTCTTTCCCACACCGACAGCCTCAGGAATGTTCACCACAACAGTGGGACTTACATTTTTGCTGTCCCTGCAGTTCTGCACTGGGTTGCCTCTGTATACATTATCTTTTTCAAGAAGTTGGAAAGCTCTTCTCACCTGTTCTGGCAAAAATCTCTTGTAACATTTTCACAGTGATTACTTTAGATGCCAAAACTCAGTCTTTCAGGTCCTCATCACTCGTGGCACACAAAAGATGAGGTAGTTTTTATGACCTCCTCTTAGAGGAACAGGGGGAAAGGATGGTACTGGGGTTGTGATTGCATTGCAGAGTGGTACAGCAAGAGTGGAGGCAGCGGCAGCTCCCAGTTGGGCTGTAGGTGATAGTTTTGGATTTGGTGTTTCTCCCTGAAGGTCTGTTTTAGGTCACAGCCTCTCGTGGCAGTCTTGCTGGTTAGCTATAAATGTGTTCAATCTCCCCTCACTCATGACCCTACTCTGTTTCACTGTATCCCTGTAAATCTGGTTTAAGAAACAGCTTTGTGGAAGTTTGTCTTGCTGCCTCCCCGTCTGTTCTGTTTCTCTCAGGAGAACATGCTGCCAGGGCAGGATGGGCTCTGATCAGACACTGCATGGGCTGATGGGGCTCCTCTTCTCTAGGGAAAAACACACAGCAGAAAAAAAGGCAAAGCAGTGCTAAAAAGCACAGAATTTTTTAGGTGAGAGGAGAATGTCCTTCTTCATAGCCAGTTCACAAATAGGGAATAAAAGTTGAAGCAAGGGGATGCCTGTCCATTTGTATCAGCCTGGGAAATGTTGGATTTCTCTCCTGAGGCCTTTGCCTCAGGCATCTTGCCAAAAGGCATCTAGTCTCTATTCACTTCAAACACATACAGTTCCTAAGCCAGAAATGTGCAGAAAGCTCATGAACTGTGATCAGCTGAAGGCCAGACAGCATGACCTGGTGCCTCATAAAAATCAATGAACTGAAGAGCTGTGACTTCTGGATGCTTTGGAAGTATGAGCAGCACCTGCTGCGCAATGTGAACCTAAAGAGCATCATGGAGTAATCAGCTCAAACGTGGACCTAACCTGTATTTATGGTAGGAAAGTATCCTGGAATCTGTGCTGAAAGAATTAGAATTTGCATAAGTGAAGTGTTTTGGCAAACACAAGCAATTACTTTCTTCATGGATCCTGTGTATGGGCTTTCTTTCTTGAGAGCACAAGGAATTCAAGACAAATTTTACTTTGGAGCTAAAAGACATGTTTTTAGCAAAGGCAGTGCAAGCAGTGTTGGGACAGACTCCAGGTCTTTGGTGTTCCTGAAGAAACACAAACAACTGCAGAGAAGGGTATAGCTCAGATCCTTTTGCCAGCACGCTTAGCAGGCAGCCCTGTACCAGATCTGGTTCAGGCTTCGACAAGTGACCTCTGTCACTGAAGGGAACATAAAGAGCCTCAGTGTGCTTTGGCTGAACTAGGCTTTTGCCTGTCTGCTCTGGAGAGAGAGTAACCTCAGTGTTCCCTTCCCTCCCTCCCTCAGTGTGCCTGTGAAAATACTAACTTGATTTAGCTGCCAAAAAAAGACATTTGAAAAGTATACATTGCTCTCCTGTGTCCCAACTTCTGTAAAATATGGGTTATGGTTGGTTCCTGTATATGGCGCTCAGTAATTTTACAGAAGAGAAAACGGCACCACTGCAACTATCCACACAACACTTAATACAGTGAGGTCTTAGTCTGTACTAGGACTCCAGAGTGCTATTCTGGGCATTATGAACCCGATTATATTACACATAGAGCTTAGATGGCTCAGAGCCACGCTCAGGATATTAACTGTTTCTATTAAGCTTTGCATTTAGAGATCCTTCTGGCAGAGGAGGGCAATGCCGGATGAGCTGGCATTCCCACAGCAGAACAGTGTGTGTGAGTATGGTTAGGGAGTGTTTTGTATTTCATTTACGCAAGGGGTAACCTGAGTTCCGGAGCTTGCTAACTTATGGATGCTGAGTATAATAATCTTTTCAATGTACTGGTTTTATAGCTGCAGGTGTTATGGAGGAGACACTTACTGATGTAGATGTACAGGAGTGCAGGAGAAACCTTACAAAGTGCTATAAATGTATCATAAGGGGAAATCCATATGTAGTGTGTCATCTGGCAGAGAATGCGATAAAGTGGCATTGACCGTGATTACTTGTGATTCTTAACAGCCTGTGCCCCTGAAAGAGTGTTTTTAAGACTTGGTTTAGTTTGTGATGAAGGTGGCTTTAGAAATAGTGAAGGTCCTTCCGTTTCTCTTAAAAAAAAAAAAGGGTTCTTTTCATGATTTTGTTTTGTGCTGTTCCAGATTTTGTAAAAACAAACACCCTGAAAGCCCAAACAACAACAATAATAAAAGAAACCCTTGGTGGATCACCTCTGTGACCCAAACAAAGTTGATGAGTTTCTCACCTTTTGAATACACATTGTCTGCCAGGTGGGAACTGTGCAGCTCTTCCTTCCCTCATCAACCTGCAAGTGCAGGAAGAGATAAGAGGAATTTATTTAATCCTGCCCTCACACTGGCTGAATTTGAAGCACACTACCAGCAGACAGGTATTGTTGAATTTAGAGCCTAAATGGCTGCCTTGGGTAGGAAACGGGGGGCAAAGAGTATGGCTGTTAGGGATATGAGGCACTGGGATAGTGCTAGTGGGAGAAGAGGGGTGCTGGACATGGTAGCATGTGCTGTTGGGAAAGCAACCTCTCATCTTACCCTTGAGGTAATGAGAATTTGCCTTTGCGGGGCTTGGGGTTAAACCCTCTTCCCAATAAAACTGCAGTTTGCAGCTCCTTTCTCTGTACTGGGAGAGACACAACTGTTGAGCAGGGACTGGCTACTGTGCAGCAAAGTTATTCTTTGCAGGAGACAGAAATGAGTGGATGGAGGTATCCCATGTGCCATGTAGATCCACGTGCCGCTGTTCAGTTCATGCTTAGGCTGATGGAGAGGGGTTGAGTTTGCGTGTGTTTTACTGATGAATAGCCCTTTCTCAGAAGGTAAACAGCTGATATATTGACCTTGCAAAGGCTTGGACAGCTTTACCTTTTGAAAGCACCGCTCTCCAAATGTGGGTCCATAGTGCAAGAAATACACGTGATGACCTTGCTGTTCCTGTGCCTTCTCAGCTACATTTTTTGTCTTGGATGCCAGTGACCCTGAGATCTGGATGTTTCCCTCTGCTGTTTTGTCTTAAAAATGAAGAATAAACTCTAATATGTGGAAGCAGTTTGTGTGATGGAACCCATCAAGATAAACTTGAGGGGGTGGTGGTGGTTGAAAGAGCTTGGCTGAAACCTGGTAATTGGGCTGGATATAGTGAGAAGGAGAAGGGGAGCCAGGAAGAGACTGACTGGAAATCAGTCCCCAAAATAAATATCTCATGAGTGGGGCATGAAGAGATAAAGAGTCTCCTTCAAATCAGATTCTGTGCCTGAGCCTTCCTCCAGAATTTCCTGCAATTTAGACAAATGACCAACTTCAGATTTTTAAGTGGTGTTTGTGCTGAACACTTGCAGGCATGCGTTCCCATCCAGCTGCTGAGCAGAAATCCTTGTTCTTCAGTCTTGCTGAGAGCTGCTTTGCGCTTTTTTGTGGCAGCAGCTTTTGCAATAGGAGCCCCCCCCCCCCCCCCCCCCCC
>VZTA01003756.1:166810-239522 GCA_013398855.1 Mohoua ochrocephala
CCCCGGCTCCAGGATGGCTTTTTCTGTGAAAGAAGCCAGCGCAGCCAGGCAGACATTATCCCCTTGCCGGAAGGAGGGACCCGGGCTCCCTGGGGAGGAGGGACGGGGAGCGACTGATTCATTGCAGCTGGCTGCAGTTTGGCCTCCTCTCTCTCTTTGCCCTGGGTGCCAGGGAGTGACAGCTTGTGGGCAGCAGGCCAAGCTGTGAAAAGAGGAGTGTGTGAGGCCTTTAGCTTTCTCATGCTTTATCAAGCTGCAAAGAATAGCTCGATATTCAGCCAGCGTTGGTGCAGGTCAGGAGAATGGAAATGCGAACTTAACTCCTGACATGCTGGCTGATGGCAGACCGCAGGCTCTGCGCTCACGAGGGCGGCTTTGTACCGCAGCATGTGGGGCAAAAGGGAGGAAAAGTGCCTTGATGACATGGTAAAGATAACTTTTTGTTAAGTGGGCAGCCTCTGGGACTTGCTGGGAGAGTGAAAAGATGAAAAGAGGGCTTTCCTCTTGTGGCTTGCTGTCTGTGTGCTGCTAGAGGATGGAAACACTGGAGAGCGGAGCTGCAGGAGTGGCGAGCGTCCTGGGAAAGCGAGAGGGACTGTGGTGGACGAGTGGCAGGTCTGTCCCTTCACTGCTGGCACAGGGCTGGGGGCTGCGGTGCAGATGCCCGTCAGTGCAGAGAGCAGGACGGAGCCATTCCCGGGATGTCCCCGCGTGCCGAGGTCCTGCCAGCCTGTGCGGAGGGCTGCCCGCCGGCGCGCAGGGAGTTAAGCTCCTCATCGCCCGGGGGTGAGCCTACTTCGGGGTGTTGAGCTCCATTCCCACGGCTTTTCCTTTCTGAGGGCTGGGGGAGGGATCGCCTGGAACAAGTAAAATGCCTGGAGGCTGGAAAACAGCACCCCGGCCCCTCTGGCCTTGTGTTGGTCTGGGAGGGATCTGCGCTTCACGGCAGGCTGGGCAGGGGCTGCCAAGCCAAGGCTGGGGTCTGTCGCTGCTGGGCAAGAGCCTGGGTTATTTCTCTCCTTTAGGCAAAGAGAGATGGCTTTGCAGGCAGTAGAGTGCCTGCAAAATAACCGCATTCTCGGCTGGAAGGACGTAAAGTAGAAATGAAGCCCAAGAAGTCCCATGGGCAGATCACAGCACAGGTTAACACACAGGTTTTGTGGCTGAGGGAGAGCAGCAACACAGGGTTCCCTGCAGCTCATGCACGTTTCTCAAAGGCATAAGGGAGCAGAATCCTTCTTTCCCGATGCTGACTCTACCGTCTCCTCTTGCATCACTTTGAGCTGCTGAGTTGAGGTGTTTGAAGCCCTGAGGAGCAGGAAAAGGACAGGTGAAAGTCTGAGGGGCCGAGTAAGGGAGTTAGCGGGTGCTCAGAGCACAGCCTGCGGCTGCCTTCGAGCCTAAATCCCACTCTTTCTCCATCAACAGTGCAGGAGTCTGGGAGAGCAAGAGAGCTCTGCCGCATCCCAGTCTGCTGTGGAGCTGAGTATATCTGCGTGAGGTACTGATCCCGGCCAGCACCAATCTCCCACCAGAGGGAGAAGGGAGTTTGCATACCTGTTCAGCCCCTAGAAAGACTCTAAAGTCGCCCCTGAGGTTTAAGGTATGCAGTCCCTATTCTCAACAGCTTCTGAATTCAAGGCACGGTAAACTGGTGGGAGCAAATGGGAGCCAGCAGCATAGGAGAGGTGAACTGTGGGTTTGGAGTGCAGTTGCACAGTTTGATTCTGGTGGGCTGTGTTTGCGCTGTATAGACCAGGTTATGCCAAATGCCCCGGCAAAGGTGTGGTTAGAGACTGGATTTTTGCTTGTGCAGTGGGTGTCTGGCTGTGCATCTGTCCCAGATCTTCTTTGCAAAGAGTGAAGTACTGTGATCCTCCCACTTGCTGTGCTGGCTCCTGCAGCAGGAGGATCTGGAGGGGAGAGGGTTTGGGAAGCAGTGTATTGCCTGTGTGGGCAGAGGCTTTGTGTAGCTTGGGTTAGCATCCAGATATAGACCTGAGTGATCAAACAACAGTGTGCAAATATTCTGCAAAAACCGGACTCATGGTGGATCTTGTTGATTGTTAAATGCCAAAATCCTAATAAAGACTGGTAGACAGGAGCCCTTGTTCTCTTTTCTGCACCCACACACCTAATGGTTGCCGAGCTCTGCTATCGAGTGTTCTGCAGCTCTTTGCTCTGTCCATTTATTCACCCAGCACTGGGAAACGTGGCTGGAGTGGGAGCTGGAGTCCCAGGCTGATCTGAGCCCTGTGCACTGCGGACCTGCAGTGGATGCACAAAGAGAAACTCTCGCTGGCTGCGAGGTAGCTTGGGACCCAGGTGCAGCGAAGGCACCAGCGAGAGCTGGCTCCCCTGCAGGGACAGGGGGTGTGTTCCCATTGTGCCTGTTCTGGTTTGCTCCTGTCTAGCCTCTTCTCATTATTCTCGCCTTGAGCTGTCTCAGGCCCCAAGGCAAAGTGCTGCAGAAAGCTCTGTGGGCTTTCCCTTGAGAGATGTGGGGTCCTTGGAGAGTGGCTGTTCAAGGGAAGTACTGCAGTGGGCTGAATTGAGGCTGTTTCAGGCTGCACAGCTCTGAGCTAATCTCCCAGAGGCAGAGACATTACTCACCAATCAGGAATGTGTCTGTATTTTTCCTAATGAGAACAAAACATTTTATCCCTGTTCATTAGCAGAGAGTTAGCGTGTGCAGTTGCTATGCCAACAGACTCCTCTCCTCCACAGACACACTGGGGGTGTCCTCCATGCCATGGTTAGAAGGGTGAACAGGAAGGCTGGTTCTGGCAGGAAAAAGATCCCATTGTTTTCCCAGGGCTGCCTGGACTTTGTGCAGCTGGCCAGACCATGCCTTCTCGGAGGAAGGGAACCACAGCGGGAGTCAAGTGCAACAGATTTAATTTATTGGAAAAATAGTCTTTGCATTTCATGCTCTGTTGTTTTTTCCAGCTTGAGGCACACTCTTCAATAAGAAATGAAGGTGTCTCAACGTTCCCAAGAATCCAGATGGTAAGCAAAATGTGCCGGGAGTCAGCACTGGGATGCCCATGGACTGCTGCAGCCCTCTGGGCTCCTCCATGTTCCTGATCATCTCCGTGTGTGAGGCCACTGTCATGCTGGGCAGCCTCTGGATGCTGCTGCGTGACAAACCCACCTGACCAACTGTACCACCTGTGATTAGTTGGACGAGTTCTCCAGGCACGTGGTCTACTGGAAAGAGTGAGTGGCTGTATGTGAGAGTGTTCACTTGTTCCCTTTGCAAAGGGAACATTCTCTTTATGCAGGGAAATCCTGTGAAGGATGAAGGACACCTCTTCAACAGAAGCTCTGTTCTGTAGAGTTTTGCTCTAAGCAGATGTATTTACTCCAGAGGTTGCCTATTTGCTTGTCATTTTTGTCTTTGTCACCCCAACTTTCTTGAGAGAGCGATTGGGAATTGTGGGTTGCAGTGCTACCAAAGTCAGGCCACTGTACACCTTTTCCAAGAGTCTTCTTGGCACCTCTGGTGCTGCACTTGAAAAATAAAAACTAACTTTTAAACTTTGAATTTTCTGCAGAAGGGAATTAATTTAACCTACAGATAGAAACCAACCAAAAAAAACCAAAACAAAATCGTGAGTTTCTGATGGTGATCTATAAGTAGAAATGGGCCAGTGAGTGTTGCCAAATCTGAAGACAGACTCCTGGAGCAGGAGTGACGTTCATCTCTGTCTGTCAGTCACCGTGGAGTGTGATGAGCTGCTTTGTGCTGGCTGAGCTTTGTGGTGTTGACAGCTATAGACCTTTGAAGAAATGTCTCCCTGAAACTGAATTCTTTCAGGCTGCTTCCTATTAAACAGGATAGTTATAACTCCGCTGTCAGTTTGCCTGGTGAAGCGCTCTGTAGGTGAATACATGGAATTTGAATATGGGAATTTGAATATCAAATGTAGGGTGGTACACCAGAGATCCCAGACTGAATGAGTTGCTGGAGATCTGCAAATCTGCATGAACTTCTGGCTGAGAAGTGAAACCCTGGCACCTGGATACTAGGAGCTGATGTAGATGAGTCACTGACTTTTGCACTGGAGAGATGACCATCATGTCAGAGCACTGGGAGTACAGGAGCCCTTCATCAGAAGGATGTCTGCTTGTTGGATTTGCAGCTCTAATAGCAGGAGGAATCAGCAGAAATAAAAACAATGAACAAAACCAGACAGCAACCCCCAGCCCAGACCTCTCTGGGTGTGCAGCCGGTGTGGTTTCAGTTTGGTAGTAGATCTGGATTGAACTCTTAGGTAATAAAGAGCAAGTTTTCAGAAAACCTCTTTCAATGTGGAGCATTCAAGAATAAATCCTGAATACAGATAACAAATGTACAAAGATTGGTGAGTCTGGTTGCCTCAGCTTTGCATTGCTCTGGGTGGTTCCAGTGAAACCACTAAATCAAAGTTGTTTGAAATAGGGAATGAGTAAGTACTTGAGATGACTTGAATTCAGGCCAGTCTCTTCTGGATCCATGCTTTCAAGGTAGATAAAAAATACAAGATCATAAGGAGGCCAGAGGACTGTATGTTGTATTCTTTGAGATACTGAGCTGATTCTGTTCAGATCCTGTTGAAAAAGTGCTCCAGCAGAAGTGCACTAGAGGACATGCTTTTTTGTACCTTTAAGTGTGAAAGATCATGTCTGAACAAACTAACTTCTGAAATGTGAGTTACGGTTATTATCTGAGTCGCGCTCGACTTCATTCCTGTGCAGCCGGAGTAGCAACTTGGTGTTACCTAGGAGAGGGTTACTTGTTCCCTCCTCTTCCCTCTCCTCCCTTTGAAGCAATTCAGGGGCTGATTTTCTGCCCTATTTTCTGTGCACCACCACTTTTTAAGAGTAAAGATAAACACACAGCTGCAGTGTTGTGTGCAAGGCGAGAATTCTTCAGGAGAAACATTGACCTTTGCCTCTGAAAACACCTCAGGTGCTCATAGAACCTCGGGAGAAGGGTTTTTTGTTTTTATCAGGACCAGTTATAGGCCATTTGTGGGGTGAAGTGTTCCTTCTAACCCTTAGAGTATGGTTCAAAACCCTAAATTGTTGGGTAAGTTTATATTTTTAAGAAGCTGTTAGCACTGAGTATTGTAACTCTAGGTAATATATTGTTCTGTTGGGTTTTAATGGCCTTTCTTCTCTTTTTTAATTCCAGTCATACTTCTACATATCTGCATCTTTAAAAAATGCTTATTTGACTCTTAATAGTAAAACTGGCAAAGGACAGAGTAAAGCCAGGAAAGTTATTTCAGCCTGAGAGGAAAGTTTAGGTTGCTTAGTCAGCTACGTATGTATTATTAACAAAGTTCTATATCTCATAAAGAATGTGGGAAGCAATTAGGATTACTGCATTTGTGGAAGAAATCATTCAGGATTTTCAGGGAGTCATGATACAAACAGTCTGCAAACCCAGATATTCTTGTATGACTCTGCAGGAGAACAAGGTCTGGTAACAATATTGTTCTGTGTAGGGTCTGGAAATCTCTAAATACTGTGCCCATACTTGAGGAAAAAACTTCTGGATCGAAATGTTCGTAAAGAACATATGCCAAAAGAAAGCTCTGGCACACAATCTTATGAGGGATCTACCCTTCATCAGGGCAGGCTAATTCAAACATAAGATAATTTGTATTTTCAGAGAACTAACAGGGAGAGAAAGTTTTTTAAAAATACACCCTATTGTGGAGGAAGAAGGGTGCAGCTGAATGCTGTGGCTTGAAAGTAAACTTGCTCTTAAAAAAACTCAGTTTAAGGAGTTAGGCTGAATATTTTAACACCGAACTGACAGGCAATTCATGTAGAAGTGAGGAATCACTGCTGTCCTTGATAACTATCGCACTAGTTCCTCCAGCTCTTATGGAAGTTGAGTTTTCTACAGCTTTAGGAAAACTACTGCCATCTTAATAGAGGTATCTTCTTAGAGTTTTTAGAAATGGAACAGCAGCAACAGTGAACAGAGGTGAGCATTACCTTCCATAGAAAGAGCGACAGAATAAGTTGGGATTCTTCCACCTGAAAAACAATAAATGACGGTTATTTTCAATTCCTGAATTGCATGGAAAGTTTAGAGGGGGAACAACCTTTTTCTTCCTTTTCCATTACAAGTGTGCATAGGTATTGCATGGAGACAGCATGTAGTAAGCTTAAAACCAAATAGCAACTTAGTCCTTGATGTGTGCAGTTAACCTGGGACGCTTCTTGTCACAGGATGTTGTGAATGCCAAACATCTGTGTGTATGTGAGGACATGGGGCAGGTCCATAGAAGAAGGAGCCGTTGAAGGTTACTAAATGCATAGAAACCACCCTTATCCCAAGAAGTCCCTGAGCTGCTCATTGTTGAAGCCTGGGAGAGTATTCAGGGAGGTAAAGTGCTAATATGTGCTTGCTTCAGTCTTATGTTTCAGGCCAGAGCCAGACAAGTGCAGCCTGGTTTGTCAGCATGGGGTGGGAGGGGGGTTGTAATAAAACTGGTTTAAAAACAGACTGGCACAGCTTGTGTTCTAGGTTGGTTCTGTGCTGCTTGTGATGTACAGCGTGCGCCTCTTGCTTGCCGAAGGCACAGCCTTGGGCCGCTGGAGTCTGCAGGCTGTTGACTTGAATTCGAAGAGAGGCGGAGAGTGTGTTTCTAGAAACTACACAGGTAGGAAGGGTGGTGTGAAGATGAATATTCTAAGCAGAGAAGCTGACTTTCCCCTTTTCTCTGTGGCAAATGCTGTTCCTGCTGTTATGGGATGGTAGGTTTTACTGAGATACAGAGACCGCCTTACTGCTGATAGCCTACATCTTATTTGTGTTAATTTCCCTCCTTTGAAAGGGTGTTTCTTGCTTTGTAATGGACTCTAACTTAATTTGAGCTAAAATGGGTGATAAGCCGATGCACGAACAGTAAAACCTCTGTTCCGAAGCCTTTTCAAACTAAAAATGTCATGGCCTACGTGAGGTTCATACTCTTCAGAAGTACTCAAAACACTGGTCCTATTTTAGGTCCTGTCTAAACATTTTAAAATAACTGCAAAGCAGGGCTCACTTCTAGATGCTTCACCCTTGAAAGTCTGCTCTTGCACTTGGTTTTAGATGCTTACCCAAATGTGCAGAGGGCACAGTACAGAACAGCCCTAGTCGTTCCTTTGAACTTCTAATTTCAGAAGGAAGAGAACAATGTCAGGCTATCTGTTGTTTTGTCTCTAGAGACGTGGTCTCTGCTATTAGGCTGTATCCTTTTGAGTTTTGGGGTTGGTTTTTTTTAGACTTTTTGTTGACTAACTTTGCTGCTGTGATCCCTGGGGAACAGCTATGCAAAGCTGACCGGTAGTGGAACTGTGGTGATGTATATTCTTGGAGGCAGGCTCTTATGACTGAAAACTGAGTTGGTATATTTTGGGAAACTATAGCCTCTCTCCAAGGATACAGAAGCAGTCTTGTGTGCCTATCATGTTCTGTAGCGAAAGTTACTCCATGGAGTGGCTGAGGAGTTGCATGCTCAGATTACAGCTGTGGGGAATACAGACAGGCCTGGGGCTGAGGGAGAATCCAGGTGGAGTAAGGACAGGATTAGGACAAGGGTCACCTTGGGGAAGACTGGCACCAGGTGGAGGAGACTGAAGTTCCTTTCCTGTTGATTGCTCCCCCATTATCTTGATTTAGTCAACTCTTTGATGCAGGAAGAAGTTTCTATCCCAAACTCTAAGTCTCATCATTGCAGAGTAGCAACGGGCTCAGTTGTTACCCTATTTACAGAGTATCTTTCCCGGTTTGTTCTCAATTTCACAATTATTGTTTTCATCAGTAGCTTAGCTCAAGCAGTGATTCTCTCTCAGCTTGTTCCTGTGCGTGCTGGACCTGTCTGCCATTCTCCAGATAGTCTGTCCAGATTAGATTTAGTTTGAACCCATCTTTAGCCAGTATGATCTTTTCTATTCCTAGCTGATCCATGATTTTAACTAGTGTATTTCCCACTAAGCCCTGAGAAGATTTAAACTAAAACTTTTTTATGAGGCTAAATTTGTGTCAGCCCCACCATGGCCTCCTGGGTTGACATTAGGTGGCTGATTGCTCAGTTTGGTCCATGTTTAAGTCTGAAAAGCGCTGTCTGAGCCACGCTTTTGTGGGGTTTTCATTAGTTATCTATGTGTGGCAGAGTAAACAGTTTCCTCTCCCAGAGGAAGGCACAGTCCCTGCCATGTGTGTGGAGTACACAGCTTAAAAGGACAGAGGAAGGGTGCCTGGAACTGGGACAGTCTGCAAACAGAACCGTGGTGACCACAGGCTATGGTTTATCCTTCCAGCACAGATGTGCATATTTTTCCCTTGTTTCCTTACCAATCTCTCTCTGTTCTGTCTAGCTGTTCCTTCTAGCAGAGGAGCAGCCACTCAGCTGTAGAACTCAGTGCTTTTCCTAACAAACTACTGTAAATCTGGTTTTCCTGTCTCCTGGGCACTTTTTTGCCCAGGGGTGACCCTGGCAAGGCAGCACGTTCTTGAAATGCCGACAGTCAGCCAGTCATACTGGCTGAAATTCCTGCTCATAGCAGTTTGCATTTCAGATTGGCACTGCAGACCTCTTTAGTGCATCTCTGCAGCCCTAGGGTGAAGGTCTGGGCTTCCCTGAAAGGAGAAGGGATGAGCCAGTCAGTCCTGCTCAGCCAGTGGCTGTCAGACTGTGCAGGTGGGAGGGTAGCAGACCAGATGAAGAACAGTCTCAACCAAAAAGCCTTTCAAATTCGTGGCTCTCATGAGCAGGTAGCTGGTTCTGAACCTTTGTGCCTCTAGGACAGCACCAAAGAAGCTTTCCCAGCCCTGAACCAGGAGCTCAAATATCATGCCAGAAAAAGTTAGTATCTCCTTAATCTGACTGAACAGAAACTCGTGTTTGTAAAGCCACTTGAAAATTTCTTATTGAATTTTGTCTTGTTATAAAATTCCTTGTTCTGGATAAGACATGGCTAGATGTCTGCATTTTAACAAAATAAGTGGAGAAGTCTTGCTCCACGTGGTTTATTTCTCCAAGTACCAAATCTTGCAGGGTCCTGGCTTCTGCTTCCTTTGCCACTTAGTTTTCTTGTTGCTTATTTTCACTCCTCCAGGCTGTGGACCCACTGTGGTATGAAGGGAGAGCATTGCCTGATGGCCTGTGCACAGCAGTAGTTCTCTCACCCCTCTCTATATGTAGTCTAGTGCTCTGAATTTTATCCTTGAAACAAGAACTTCCAAGTGTGGACAGTGTCTGGCATGGAGGGCTGTGATTGTACAGTAGAAGAGTAAGGCTGCATGGCTGCTGCCAGCCTGTGACTCCTCAACCATGTGCACCTTGAATGGCCTTCATGGATGGTTCCTGGGCCACCATTCCATGTCGGACTCCATTTGAAAACACTGGATATCCAGCTGGGACAGTCCTTGTTCAGAGCTGCTGAGACTGGTGTGAAGTTGATCCTGGCTCTCAGGTCTGCGCCCAACCTGTCCAGGCTTCTGCAGTAGTGCGGTGGAAGCTGTTGTGTCTCAGATGTGTTATGTAGGTGTGAAGCTTCCCAAGCTTGGGAAGGTCCCCAGGCTTTTTGAACAACATGGTGTGTTGTTACCTGATACTGGCTTTATGAAAGCCTTGGCATTGGCTTCCTGAGGTGGCAGAAAATGTCTGGTCACCTCAATTTGGATCATTATCTAACAGACCTGTGTAACCTAATTGCCAGACTATTGAGCCTAGTAGTTCACAGCTGATGACTGAGAACTTTCCAGGCCGAGGCACTAATTCATGGAAGATTAATTGATCAAAGCGTCATTTCTGATAATGCTTTAACATAACTTGAGTAATACGAGGTAGAATACACCTCATCTTGGTTTGAAGGCAAACCACAAGCAGATTGTGGCAGTGATGTGGAGTTCTGTTTATTCTGCTGTCTCTTCTGGGCGGGAGGGGATAGGTACTATTCATGTGGCTGCATTACATTAAATGTATTTGCATGCTACTGCCTGTATTCATGGCTATAGACAGAACTGCTGACACTCTTGGAGTGAGAGGGGAAGACTGTCAAACTGCCGTCAGGCTGTATGGTTCTCCAGAAGATTAGTGGGGAAGGCAGAAAAGTGAATTTTATTTGAAATGAAGGAAAACGCCCAGAAGAATTCCTTCCTGTCCACCCAGGGCGTATTAGTTCTTTATAGATCTATTGTGGTACTAAATCTAAGACTTAGGGGGCGTCAAGGAAATTTCTTTAACAGAGCACCCTGCACTGCTCAATGTCTGCAGAGCAAAAGGATTTATTCAAGGCAGGCTAGAGTGTTTAACATTTCTCATTTGCATCTTGACAACTGGATGGTGGAACTTGGGATGTGGTCCTTGTGTGTCTGCCTGTGGTCTGTACCACAGCTGGCATGAACTCCTTCTGTGGTCGGCCTCTGTTCTCCCTTCTGCTGTGCAAACCTGCAGGGCTGATGCTGGCATGGAGACCATGGGGTTTCCTCTTGGAGTGAAAGTGTAGGACTGGTGCTTTTTCACAGGAGTTTCATAGGATGTTTGAAGCTTCTCTCCTCTCTTGCTGGGTTACTCCAAGGCCAGGCTGGATGCAAAAGAACTTGCCTTGGGGGTATGGCCTTTGCCTCTGGGACGTGAGAGCTTGGTTAGGGGTCACAGTCCTGTCCTCTGGGAAGCATGTGCTGGTTGCAGAGGCCTCCTCTCTCCCTTCTGCAGGGCATCCTGCCAAGGAAAATAGACTCTAAGGCAGAAGCGATTACATTGAGATCGTGTGCTGTCCTGGCTGTTTCTGGATGAAGCAGCTGGGCATTCCTGCTTTATAGAAATCGACACAAAACAGCTATGGCAGAGCAGGATTCTGGCTTTTGTAGCGTGTGGAGCCAAAGCTGAGAACAGGAGGATCCTGGCTGAGGCTGGGAGAGGTGCCCCTAATGACAGGGAGGGCAGTGTGGTTGGGAAGGTGTGCCTTGTTTGAGGTGGAGGCCGGTAAAATATGAATCACATCTGTTTGAAGTAGTGATGAAATCCCAGATGAAGGTTTTCTGTAATACCTGGCCAAACAGTCTGGTGTGCTCCAGCTTTCCTTTCTCCCTGGTTAGAACGGATGGTCCTGACCTACTTTTAGCAATCGCGGTTCTGCTGAGCACTGCCCAAGGCTTGGCTGTTCTGATGGCACACACGGATCTGCTGTGTTCACTCTGAGTGAGGAGTTTCCATCAAACTCTTGGCAGACAGGGAAGGGCTGTTCCCGAAAGAGGGACTGTAGGTGCACTAAACTCGGATCTGCCACTTCTGTGCTCTGTGGCTCTGGCCCTGGGTTCGCTTTCCCATGGTGTGCATTAACTTTTGCATTGCGCTGTCAGGATTCAGTTAGATGGTATCTAAATGTTAACATGAGAGATACTGCCTTTAGAAACAGCCAGGGAGGTTAGGCTTCCAGCCTTCTAAATATGTTGTTAAACAGGGCTGGAGTTACATTCTTAATATTTAAAAATAAATAAAGTCTATAAATGTACCATAAAATAGAAGTTTAAATAGAATATCATCCTGGGGCAAATTGCAAAGCTTTGTGTAGCTCAATGTCCTGCCTTTGACAAGATCCAGAAGCAGATGCTTAATGAGGACTGTAAGAAACAGGGCATGTATAATAATGTGGTGGGTTTGTTTTGGGTTTTTTTCATTCTCCCCCTCTTCCCCCCCTTCNCAGTTTAGGGCCCTGCTTGGCCAGGAGTTGTATCTCATCATCTGTTCTTGACTATATCTATTCTCCATTAATTTATATAATCCCTCTTCTAACTTGTTTATGTTTCTGGTCTCCATGACATCTTACAGCAGTGAGCTCTACAACTTAATTATGCATTTTAAATGTTATTTGAAATATTCTACATCCCAGTGACAATATCCCTGAGCTGACTTAGGAAAGTTGTCTGTAACTTTGGTGAGTGCTCTCTTGTTTCTGCATTGTAAAATATGGTAGTGTAACCATGTAACTCCATTGATAACTCCATGTTTTTCATCTTGACACTGTCATGTTTTGGACCTCTTGACTTTTCCATATCTTCCCTCTGGTTGTTTCGTTGTCCATCCAAAGTCCTACTCTGCTCGATCTCTCCTTATATGGAAGCCGGTCCATGCTTTTGGTCATCTGTTGTCCCTTTTGTCATTGTCTCCTTTTTCAGATGTGGGAATCAGAACTGCCTTCAGCATTCGACAGCATAATGGGGATAGGTGTTTTCTTTCCTAATTACTCCAAAGGCTGTATTTGCCTTTTTGCTTGATATTCAATACTGAACTGACCTATGAAGTTTTCAAAGTTTTTCCGAGTGATAACAGCTAGTTTTGATCCTGTTGTGTTTATGTACTTAGAATATTTTTTGTTGGTTTTGGTATTTATTGACATCTAAGATATTGTGTAGTTACTTTAAAGTGCATGCGTTCTCTTACTTTTTACAGTCTTCTCTGAATTGGATTGTGATTACTAATTTTTAATAATAAAATTTGCCACTTCTAGACATATTCCTCTTCTTAGATCTTATGTGAACGTACTGAACAGTGCAGGTTGCAGAATAAATTCTTGGCAGATCTCACTGATAACCCTAATCTGGCAGGGAAACACTTGATTGCCTGTCTTTTAACTACTTATTAAATCATGATAGGGACTGTGACTTTAATTCCACAATTGCTTAACTTTTTTTTCAAGAGCCTTAGCTGACAGTTCTTTTAAAATTAGTTTAGTTAATATTAACCAGATTAAAAATTGTCTCTTGGATCTAAGTTAAACAGAAATAGGAAATCTGCGCTTGGAATTTCCTGGGTGCTGCGAGGCTTTCTCTCTTCTCCAAATATTCATCTATGTTTTGGGCAACAATTGGCTTCTTGAACTCATGCAAGCAAATTTGTTTTTACGTGGAGTGATGGCCTTAGATTTATGTAGATTAGCATAGAAACAGAGAATTTGCTCAGCAGAGCCAGTTGGATGGGTAACTTCAGTAAGCCCTGCTTTACTAGCAGGGTTTTATTACAGCTGTAAACCTATCTAGGCTCTTTGGATAGACTCTTAAGAGAATGGGATTTTTTTTTCCTAATTAGTTTTTTTTTTTTTTCCTAATTTGAAAGAATATTTAAGTCACTGATGGTATTTGTCCACATGCAGACATAACATGTGATGTGGCAGCTAGAAGATCAAGGGGTTCTTGGGTGGGTAAATGGAGGACTGGTGGGTTCAAACTGGGGAAAATAACATTTGCTCTGAGTGCAGTGTTAGAAAGCCAAAGGAGTGGCCTGTCCAGGTCAGGTGCTGTCAAAAGGGAATGCTTATCCAGGTCAGGTAACTAAAAAAGTATGGTTTTGACAAACTGGGATGAGCTCAGAGAGCTACTGGAAAAATTAGGTATTTCTGACCGAAGAAGCTCAGACCAGTTAATGTATCCATCCAAAGGATTACACGTGGCTGCAATCTGTGATTTGGGAAAGCTCAAAGCTGGCAGGATGCGTAAGGGAAGGATTGCATTATGCTTGTCTGTCCTTCGTCTACTTCTTAGGCATCTATTATTGTCTGCTGCTGCAGCTAGGGTTCCCGTGTAGGTGGACCTCTGTCAGAGTTAGAATAGCTGTCTCTATCTTCTTGCCCAAGGAGGATTAAGAAGGAGGATTTGTTTTCAAACCATTCATGCAAAAAGTGACTAGAAGCTTCTTTGACTTCTTGGAAGATTTTTTGACAAGCAAAGGTAGACAATATGACAAGGCATTTTACTTGGGGTAAAGAACCCTCAGGCATCAGTTTGTTGGGTTAAGGTGGTGGTTTCTGTAACTTAGGAGCCCTAAGAAAAAATCCTGGTATCACTAGGAGACTTTAGTCAGGAGCTCGTGGGCTGGAAGGGATGGTTAGTGGTGTTCTGTGGTTTGATTACACAGAAAGTTGGAGCAGATCCTAAAGGACTTTAATCTTCAAATGTGTAACACTGGCCTTTGGTTGTGTTAAGATGCTGAGAAACTAACAGCTGGCTTGATTTCCCCTTTAAAAAATGTACGTGGAACATAGTCTTGAGTTCACATTGAGTTAGTATTTGAGAGGATGGTAAAGTGGAAAAGTCAACCCTCGATTTGCAATGACAGAGTATATATGAAGAAAGCTTCTTCAACAGTAAGCATCTTGTGGTTATTTCATGTTCCTTGTAAATGTTTGTGTAGTTGGTCTTGGTTTGTAAAAAGTTCACTATTTAACATTGTATTAATCATTAACACTTCATTAACCAGTTGTACTGGAAGCTTAGTGTTTGTAACACGTTTTCATCAGTGCAAGGGTAAAGTTTGGTTGTGCTAGAGCTGTTTAGAGGAAATACCTATCTACTACCATCAGTTAATTCCAGTATGGCTGAAATTAATATTTAGGTAGCCCCAGAGATGTAGAAGCACTTTCTGCAGTTTTTCCGGAGAGCAATGCCACGAGCATTATTGAAGTATCACAAAGTTGACAATATTTTGTGCAACATTCTTTTAGTATAACTTCAACCCCCATCCAGAAAAGTACCTTGTGATGTTCAGCAATAACTATCAAGGGTTTAGAAAACATACTTTTCCCAAGTATTTCTCTAAGAATGCTGTTAATTCTGTAGTACAGAATTTCTGCTACCTTCCCTTGCCATTTCGTATTTGATATTTTGTCTTTAAGGGTTTGGAGGTTTTTTTAAAGTTATTTTGACCTCAGCTTTGGTGTTATTCACATCTGGTATAACAGAGCTCCCTTGTCTGTGCCAGTCCTGCTCTGACAGGATGGCTTGGACTTGGGATTCTCCTCGGGGTCAGTTTTACTTGGAAAACAGAGGTTTGTGTTCATCTCTGCTGGAGCTGCTTGCTGCAAGTGTTCTTAAACAACAGAGCAGGGAACTGGTCTGGTAGTAGTAAATAAGACTCAAAAAAGTTTTCTTTATTTAATGGGAATGCCATCTTTCACAGCAGAAAACAGCAAGTCTCTGTTGAGCATATGAAGCTTACAAGGGGGCTATAATTCAGGGCTTTTGAGCAGAAAACATAGCAGTGGTCATCTTCCTGCTGCTGGGCCATTTCAATGTGCTGGAGCACAAGGGTCGTCGTGCAGCTGGAAGAATGGTGCTTTTAATTTTTAAATCTTTTAGTGCTCACACTGCGGGTTGGCTCTGCAAATGATACAGTGGAAATTGCAGGTGCAAATTTCAGAGACCTAATTTTTTTCCAAGGCTAATTCTGCTGGGTTTGGTGGTGAGTATGAAATCTAGCCGAGAAGTTGGAACATTAACTGACCTCTCCATGTTTGGAGGGTAGAATGTGGTATTAGGGAAATAATCCGTGAGGATTGGAATAATCTCTATGTGTTGATACGCAGCTAAAATGTGCCCAAATGAGTTCTGCGTTTGTTTCTTTAATAAATAAGTAAAGTTTCTCAGAGGGATACATGAGGTCAGCGAGGTAAAAATAGTGCTAGAGAAAACACGGTTTTACTTCAAATTTTAAGTAACAAAATAGTGCCATTGCTTTAATGTTACTGGTTGTTGTTATGTGGCTGTGATATAAATATTCTGTGGCAGAACTGACTAATCCTCTAGCCCTTCTGTTGTGATCCAGATTAAATAAATGAAACTCAGCAGTATCATTTGGATATTAATATTTTACAGTGAGTTAGAGGCAATGTTCAGAGTATTGTCTGGAGCATTTTCCTATTTAACGGGAATTCATCAAAAAAAATGGAATATTTAAAAAGAATCTTTAAACCTTGGCAATTGCATTCAGAATTAATTAAAGGCTACACACTTTTAGTGCAATCTGTCTGCAACAGCTGTGTTATACACTAGCAGTGAGCACAGGAAGCAGAACGGTTCAGTAAATCCATAAAGAGCTCCGTAGTGTAGCCTGTCATGAAACCATCAGATTTAAATGTAGGTTATCCTCCTCCTTCCTGTCCTCCCGGAGAGGTTGTGATGGGCTTAACTGAAAGGCAAGCATAAAAAAAGGCAGTGCTTGAGAAACAACTTGGAAAATGGAATCAAAAGATGCTGCTGGCTTTTTTTTCCTCTCTATTTTCATGTAGCGTGCAAATGCTTCTAGCTACTGATAGCTACACAGTCCTGCTCATTTCTAATGTATGTTTGCTCACCTAGCAATAGATACAAGTTCATTTGCTAATGGGTCTTTAGCAACAAGCAACAAAGAGCACTATATTCAGTGTTTATCCATTGTGCAGGGTGATTAGAACCAGCCTGCAGAACATGCTGTACTACCGTTTTGTTTTGTTTTCTCTGTCCTCACAGAGTCATGAGGACCAGACAGTAGTTTCTTATCTGGATCACGTTTAAGGACTAGCTCTTAACAAAGTGACTTCCAGGGGGTTATTGGTGACTGAAAGAAGAGTATCTATATGTCAGAGCCTTGACCACAGCAAGATCTGATTATGGTATGCTGGAATGAAGGACTAGTTGATTTTCCAACCTCTTTCCAGTACAGGTCCTCCAATAGGTAAAATGCTTTCAGTGAAACATTTGGGGTAGGTTCAAACACAGATCAATGAGCTTGTAACAAGATCCGTGTTACTGGAGTAGTGTCGTGTGCTGGGCTTTGAGTTGAAGTACTGGTTAGTTCTGCCCTGGCAGTTGCCAGTGGGGCTCTGTGGGGGAAAGAGCAAAGTCATGCAGCTTGTAGGCACAACCTCTAGCCAGAAAGCCACTGTTTCAGAATCCATAAATCCTGGAGACACATACCGATTTTACTGTGTAAGTGCTGGCAGAGGAAGGTTGCATTAGCTCAAAAGAAGATTACAGATTCCTCAGAGTGGTAGTAGTGTAATGACGTCTTGTGATTCTCAGCTGCTTCCAGATCAAAGATTCTCTTCTCCATGTCATTGTGGCGGTTCACAACATAGTCAAGCTCCTGCTGTTGGATGGCCATCAGCCTATTGTTTTGTTTGCAGGCATTTCAAGCTTTGAAACTGAGGGGACTCCAGACAGTTGCACAACAAGCCATCATGACATCTGCATGATGGCAGTGCAGAGGTATAGAGACAGTTGTGTGGTTAAGGAATTCCTTAAATCAAGTTCTCTCCAATAGAAATGGTGAAAATGCATTAAAAATAACGTACATGTTGGAGGTGGAGCAAGATCTTTTCTACTGATGTAAACCTGAGGGGATAGAATCAAGTTAGATCTCCTCCTTCCTTCAGTGTGTGTGTATCTACTTGCTGGCTTTTCCCACGTAACGTCTCCCACATGATGAGGGTTTCTCTCAGGTTCTACAACACACTCGCTCACCACCCTGGAAAAGAGACTGCTAGGGTAGTTCAGGGCCGTTTGCCAGTCTGGGTGAAGCAGAGTGTGTTCATAGCTCTGAAGCAGAAAGCACTAAGTGTCCATTATCAGGGCAAACAAAAGCCCCAGTGTGCACGTAGCCTAAACACGACGCTGGTCCAGTGTGAATCAGCGGCTGTGTGCTCTGGGGGAAAGCTGCCAGCCCAGAGCCGGCATTCCTGCGCCCGGGTATATCCTGACAGTGCTGCCCACTTACCTACAAGAACCGTGTGAAGTGGAGCTTTTCCAGAGCTTCACAAAGCCTATATTTAATAAAGTGTTGTTTTTATAATACCTTCCATCCGCTGGATTTCACAAGTAAACTAATCCTCTCAGCTGGTCTTTTGGTAGAGCAAAGATGCAGGTTTTACTGACAAAGGAGCCGGAAAGCAGACTTCTGTGCGTTTGGGTTTTTTTGCAATAATGGGAGTAGAAGATGGATCTAGAGTCTTACAGCTATTGTTCTCAGCATTGCTACCGTGTTTTCTGCACATTGTGTGCTGGGTGTTGTATAGAATGAGAGTAACACACAGTCTGTGGGTTGAGAAGTTTGTGACCTAAATTGGTTAAGTCCTGCAGTAAATGCTGGTGTATTTTACTCTTGAAATGCTGCAGATCTTTTTCTGCCTCTGTGCTTTAAGCACTTCTGAGCTAAAAGCATTTTGAGTTTACCAGGAAGACCCAAGAGGGCTGATGCCCTAAGAGGGAAGTGATGATAGTTTTCTTAACTTTAACTACAAAATTAATATTACCCCTGAGGAGCTGAGTTGCCAAAATGAGCACGGCAGATTACAGGCTGGTTCTGGAGGAGATACTGTACTCATCAGCTCTGTGGAGCCTCTGACCCTGCTTGGCAGCTGTGTAGCTCTATGCAGCTTTGATACCCTGTCTGCAAGAGGGAGGGAGGGGAGGAAGGAAATAGATTCACAGCTGCATCACCACCTACTTCTCAATTTAAATGAGGTGGTACTCATAGTAAATTATTGAGTACTTGCAGCTGCTTCCCTTTCTCCATGGGGAAAGCATTAATCTAAATGTTGCAGGTACTTATTACCACATTTCCACCATGCTGTGGGGTTCCCTGTGTTGTCCAGAGCAGTTGTTCCCATCCATGGCATGGCTTGGGTGGATCACAGTAGATTTCAAAAAGAGTTGGTCTAAATATCCTCTGGAGAGGAGGTGAACAGGTCTAGTGGTTCTCTGGGTCTGTCCAACATCCACCGCACCTGGACTTGCTTGCACTTTGAGACATGAGACAGGGAAGGAATGGAGCATTGTCCACAAAACGAGCATGCTTAAGTCACCTTTCATAGTACTGGGAGAAGTGCTGTGGAGAAATAAGTGCCAGTAAGAGACCTCCAGCCCAGAGAGTACCGTAACAGGTGAGCAGGTAAAGGTGTTTTCCCCCTCACCTGGACGTGCTGTGTAACTTCCCAAGGAGATGGGGGCCCACAGGGTCTGGCTTGGCGGGACTAGGGGCAGACTGGTGGCCCCAGGGGAGAGGCTGAGAGCTGATGTGACTGATACTCCAGAGGCCTCCTCCTGGGGCCCAGGTTCTGCTTGGGTGGGTGATGCTCAGTGGCAGAGATGGTATGGGAAGGTTTCCTTTGAAGCACGAGTGGAACAGCCTTAGACCCACAAGAGGCTGTTGATAGCCATAAGTGATAACGAGAGAGGGTTTAATTATGATATCTAGATCAAATACAGAGTGAAGGTCTTAGAAGTTTTCTCCAAATTGGATCTCAGCTACAGTTTATTTAAACAATGGTCCTGCAGGCTGTGTGTTTGTCTTGGACAGTGTTTTTTTTTACTGTGGTGTTGCTCATTAACACTGTATGCAATGTGCTGATTCCTCGGGAAATTTGGTCCTGTCCTGGAGAGCTTCCAATACAGCATCATAGCTCAGTTGTGCAGGAGTAGAGTTAAATGTGGATTTTTCTGATGTTACAAGAGTAGCGACCGGCTTCAATGTTGCATTACTTGCAGTATTGCATCTTCTCCTGAGGATGCTGTGCCTGTCATCTTGGTGTGGAGATGACTGAGTTAAATCTCTGATACTCCTGCAGGCCTCTTGCTGTGGGTGTTTCTGTAAATGCCATATGCTGGCTCTTCATTTTTAGCTCTGTTTTCTATGGTTATTCATGGGTTTTTTTGCCCACCTCTCATAATGAGAGTGCTATTGAAGAATTTTGAGTGCTAATCTTTACTCCTGGACTTATAACCGCCTTTCTTCTCTTGCAGAGTGTTTACCATGCCTCTGGGAACATTCCTCCTTCCTGTTCTCTGTTTCTTGGGAGCCTCAATTCCACGGGGACTGCAGTATGTCACATTCTCACACAATGCTACAAAATTCCTCCACCTGTCCATGGACTTGGAATCTGGGACCATTTACTTGGGGGCCACCAACTTTCTCTTTCAGCTGACATCTGACCTGCTGTTGGAGAACATGGTTCAGACTGGACCAGTTCTGGACAGTAAGGATTGCCTCCCCCCGGTCTCAAAGCTGGAGTGCCCTCAGGCACACCACACTGACAATCACAACAAGCTGCTGCTGGTGAACACTGTGCAGAAGGAGCTCATCGTGTGTGGCAGTGTCCACCAGGGAATCTGTGAGAAGAGGAGCCTGGCGTCCATCGACCACGTCCTCTTCCGGCCAGAGAGCCCTGGTGACACTCAGTACGTTGCTGCCAATGATCCCAATATCACCACTGTGGGACTCATCGCCTACTCAAAGGATGAGGTGCCTTTGCTGTTTGTGGGACGAGGGTACACTAGCCGAGGGGTGGGAGGAGGGATTCCTCCCATCACGACCCGGAATCTCAGGACCCACGGAGGGAATGTTCAAGCAACAGACTCTCACTCCATTTTCTCCTATGAAGAAACAGCAAAACTGGCTGTGGGCCGGCTGTCAGAGTACAACCACCATTTCATTAAATCCTTCACTTACCGATCGAGCGTCTATTTCCTCTTCTACCGGCGGGACCTCAAATCCCAGTCGCGTGAGTACAAGACCTACATCTCGCGCATCTGCCTGGATGACTCCCACTATTACTCGTATGTGGAGTTACCTCTGCTCTGCCAGAGCAAAGCCAACACGTACAGCCTCCTGCAAGCAGCCTATGTCACCCGACCAGGAAAGGAACTGGCCCAGGGGCAGCTGGACACCGAGGGGGAAGTGCTGTTTGCAGCCTTCTCTGCCTGGCAGGCTTCTTCTGGGAAACTGAGTGAGGAGTCTGCGCTCTGTGTCTACGCGATGGAGGAGGTAGATCGCCTGACCAACTGGACTAGGGATGTTTGCTACATGAGAGATGGGAAGTCAGAAGAAGGGACAGAAGTGGCATATATTGAATATGATGTCAGTTCCAACTGTGTCCAGCTGCCAGCGGTAAGTGGCTTTGCGCTTTTGAGCAGTCTGCAGCCTGTTCTTGTGTTGCCCTGTGTTCCTGGAGTTATCGTGCTTACACAGATGGATGTTGAAATCTGGGTTAAAAGCCTTTGGGCTCAGTCTGTTGTGTCCCACATGGGCAGGATTCCTTGCAGAGGGAGAGGAGGAACTGTGTGTGGCAGTGGGAAGAGCATCTGGTGTGGCCTCGCCCTGAGGCCTGTCTTGTGGCAATACAAGGCAAGAGCATTGAAGCTGCAGTTCAGGTCGTTCTTTATCTGTGTCATCTCCTGGTCTGCACTGCAGGGAAGGAGAGGAGCATGTGTACATGCACCTGAGTGTTGGGAAGGGAATTTAAGGGGTGTGCTGGGTCCCTGTTGCTTATGGTGAGGTGCACCTCACAACAGCTTCCTGCAAGGGCGCTCAGGAACAAAAAGGAACATTAGCAAAACCAAGTGTCAACAAAGAGATGTTCAAAACCCTCCTGGATGTGTTCCTGTGTAACAGGTTTTAAGTGACCCTGCCTTGGCAGAGGGGTTGGACTAGATGATCTCCAGAGGTCTCTTCCAACCTTAATAATTCTGCGATTCAGTGAAAATCCCAATTTCCTATAGACTGCTTTAGTCCTGCAGAATTTTAGGCACAAGAAGGACCTTTTCCTGAGCTGGCTCTTTTTCTCCAGAGCTGTAAGAGGTGTTAATCCTTTAAGTTCAGTGACAAAAGCATGATGGGATGTTGCAGGATAAAAATGTGACCTACAGTGGCTGTGACCCTGAATTCTCACTGTCTGGCAGCCACACTGGCTGCAAAATCAGAGACACTGATACAAACACAGGGCACCAGCGCTCTCCTGGATGCGGTGTCCTGACATGAGGCTCTGTGACTATGAGCAGCCTGTTGGCACCAAGGGTATTTCAGGTCCTTAGCAGAGCAGCATGTTATCTTGTGTCTTCCCTCTCCAGAACAGGCTGTGCAGATAATTGCCTCTTCCCAGCCTGGTGCTGCAAAGAGCAAAGTGGTACCATAGAGCTTTAAGAAGTTTCTGGGGTTGGGTGTGTGGTTCAAAACCAGTCTTAAAATTATGGTTTTCCTTTCAGTAGCTAAAGATGACTGTAGAGTACTTGTGGGACAAGGGAAGGGTAAAGAGCAAACTTGGAGCAGGATGAGTGTAAGGTAGGAGGAGTATGTAAGAGTTGGGAAGCAAGAGACTGCCCAGCTTGATGTCCTGCTTTCACTGTATTTCTTAGGTGTGCCCCATGCGTCCTTTGAAAGGCCACAGGGAAGGACTTGTCACAAGTGATTTTTAGTGCAGCTTAAGGGAGTTAAATATCAAACAGGTATGAGCAGATTAGAAAAATCCTTCATTCAAAATGATGTGGGGTACCCTTATACCATTTGATCCGAGGGAGGAGTGGGTACAGAGGGTGGGAGAAAAAGGCAGTCTCTGTCTGTGATTCCTGGTGCATGATCCCAGGGTCCCAGCTGGATGGTTTGGCTTGAGTGGGCTGACCAAAGTGTGGTGTCTTATTAACAGGCGTGTCCAATGATATGTAAATGTCCTAACAAACCTGATCCTTCACCATTCAGCACACGGTAGCGGTTGTCGTTCAAATTGTATCTAACATGATATAAGGGTCTGTGCCAACTCCAGCCTGCTCCAGTCAGGGCTGAGTGGAAGCGGCTGTCAATGGACATTTTATGCAGGAACAGTTTTAACTCGTTTTCAATGGTGGCAGCTTGTGCTGGATGTAAGGATAATGCTAATTAATTTCACATTTTTCTGCCTCTGAACCAACTAGTGCGTAAGGTATGCCCTTTTCCTTAGTTAGCTCTGCCTTCGGGTTTCAGCCCATCAAGGCAGGCTTAGATTGAGTTTTACAGTTCAATACAATCTCTTCAACTGGGGAAAAAAAACCCAGCTTGTTTTCATAAGAATTTCAGACCCAGTTCATTTGTTCAGTTTGCTGGAGATTCGTTAGTCATGAGATGCAGGACGCTATGTAGATGCTGTTTAGTGACTTGATAAATTGGAAGTGTGAAACATGTTTCTACAAGGCTTGGGAAGGCTGCATGTCTTCCGTGGGTGTAGTTTTCAAGGCATGTACCTTGTCCTTTTGATTTTAGTCCTCTTCATGCATAGATATAACTTGTCCTATTGTTGTTTCCTACCTGTGCGGGTAGGACACACACACCAGAATTCACAGCAGCAGCTGCTGCATTTCATTAAGACACGGGATGATCCCTCAAGTGCATTTTCTGCAACGTTGCCAAGATGTTATTCACTGCAAGCAATTCAAACAGCTTCTATGTAAATTTTTATAAGTACTTTATACAGACAGCCCCTGCGAGGCCACTGCTGGGTTGTGCCAGTGCTGGGAGAGCCTGCACAGGTCACGTCAGGTTATGGTAGATAAATGTTGTGTGTGAAGTGACTTGCCCTTGGCATCACAAATAGGCAACAGCAGTGCTGAGCACAACTGGGGTGCAAATATTTCTGACTTGTATGTGGACTTCTTTTAAACAGTTTTTGAAAAATCAGCCAGTAGTGAGGTCATTGGGCTCCAGAATTTGTATGAACTTATACAAAGGTTGCAAAAGATAGCTAGAATCCCATTCAAAATAAGCACTTAATGCTTTGGAGCATGGAAATTTGGCAGTGGCCCGCTTCCTAAGAAATCTTATAGGAATTGGGCAGCTGGAGAAATAGAAATCTTTAAGTTACAAGAAGATGACTGGAAGAAGCTTAAACGTCAAATGATAGGTGGTAAGAAAAACATATGTGTCATTAAAAATGAATGATAGTTTAGAGGATGGTAAAAACTAGCAATCATTAAAAGCTATAACCTCCCTCAGACTTTAAGTCAGAGCCTTACACCAAGTGTGCAGAAAAATCATGAAATTAGTATTTGAAAGGAAAACAATAAAGCATTGGACTGAGAGCAGTTCTAGTCTAACTGGCATGGTTTGTTAATGGAACTGCTGTGTCAAGCCTTGCTTCCCTGCTAAGATAACAATGCATTTGAGAAAGGAACAGAGCTGAGCAGGTTAAATATATTTTACTGTGGGATTTCCATAGACCTTATCAAATGCTGCCAATTGCTTCTAGTTTCTCCAGGAAGCAGCCAAGTACTTAAAAACCAAACAAAACCAACAACAACACAAACACAAAAAAAAAAAAAAAAAAAAAAAAAAAAAAAAAAAAAAAAAAAAAAAAACAAACACCAACCCCAAACAGAGAAATGGGAGGAGAGATGAGAAAGGGCCAGGTTTTCTATGTGATCAGTGAGCGGAGATAAGCAAACGCCTGAGGAATGCCACGATGTGCCGTTCTCATGGATCTCTGACGGGGGCAGCTCCATTCCCTGGTGCTGGATGGTACCGTGCAGCCTGAGCTGCCGAGTGCAAAGCCACGGACATCAGACAGAAGGAATACATAACCCTGCTCACAAGGAGTCTAAATTGAACCACGTTGCCCGAGGCAAGAGAGAGAACTGGAGTCAGTATGGACTGCACGGTTAAGGCACCGCTCCACACACAGCTTTGTCAGAGTAATTAGTAAGGGGCTGGAGAGGAGAGTGAAAACTTTATCCATAAGGGACTTCATGATGAAAATCTTGAATTTACACAAGCCACGTTGTTTGAAGACAAGCCACTGATCAATTAAAAAATGGTGGTTTCGATAATAATTGTTGGGTGAACAATCCTGCATTCCGTCTCCAAAAGGATACTGTAATATTGAAATGGACATGGAACAAGGCACCGAGAAAGATATAAAGCAACAGAGGAACTATCCTGGACAAGACTGAGTTTGTTACTTAGGAAAAAGATGAGTCATAATGGGTTATCTTTTCTCTACGCATAACAAATAGTAAATAAGTTGGCAGCTTTCATTGTCCCTCTTTAGAATGCAGTAAGTGAAGGTTTGGGGGCACTGGGAAGGAACTAACTGGAACAGAAAGATGACTGTTTCTGCACAGTGCAGTGGAGTTAATGTTCAGAACTCTCACAAGACTTAGGAGGATTGAAGCAGTGTGCAACAATGACTCTCATGTGTGCTCTTTGATTCCTAAGTGCTGTTAGTGAGCTCTTTGGAGCAGGTTGTGTCCCACTCTGTGTTTATGTATGCCCTGATGCGTTGGGGTTCTACTTCAGGCTTAGAATTTAACTTGTAGGTGGTACAGCAAAACCATGCAGATTGCTTGAGGTGATATTTGTCATGAGGTGGCTTTGCACTGGAAACATAAATTCTCATCTTTTTGCTTTGTTCAGAAAAATGCAATAAATCTTCCCCAAAGCAGTGTCACAGCAGTGTGTAACAGTGATGTTTTTTGGAGAACTTGAGAGAGTTTCAATGCATTTTGTTACTGATGCTGAATGAACTGGCTGAAATGTCTGCAGGATTCTGTGAGGGTACAAACAGCCAACATGCCTAAAGTAATTATTAAAATATGGGTGGTTTTGCTCTCAGTAAAAAAAGCTTAAGAGGGGTTCAAGCTGAATTCACTGCTGGGGAATTTGGGTAGGAGGGGATGGTGGGAAGTGTTAAATGTGCTAATGTTCTTTGTACCCGTTTTTTTTAGTACTGATTTCCCTGTTCTTTTCACTCCCCCAAAAAGGACACCCTGTATGCCTACCCCTGTGGCTCTGACCACACTCCCAGCCCTATGGCCAGCCGGGTACCCTTGGAAGCAGCCCCGCTCCTGGAGAAAACTGAGGCCCGTCTGACAGCTGTGGCAGTGAACGTGGAAGACGGCCACACCATCGCTTTTCTGGGAGACAGTAGAGGGAGGCTGCACAAGGTATGATCAGCATGCAGCAAAGAGGATAAATCCAGCCAGAGATGCTCAGGTAGAAGGGGAAAAAGACAGTTTTTCTTTTTCCTTGGGAAGCTGAGTTCTTACCAAAGATCGTTATTATCAGACAGTCTCTTCTCACGCTGTACTGCCTGTGGAAAATGTAGATGCCCGAAACGTGGTCACATTGCTTTTGGTTACATCTGCACTGAGCCAGCAGCAGGGCTGGTGCATCCTATGTGGTTTGCACAGGTATTTCTGGGCGTGTGCTTCATGTCGCTGAAGTCACTGCACGGAGGTTCTGGTGGGAGGTTAAAATCCTTGCACACAGCAGTGGTTCCAGCTTGTTCCTGTTGTAGGACGGGTGCCCCCAGCTCCTGTGGTGGTGCTTTGCCCGCTCACGTCTGTGACTCTCTTGCAGGTGTACTTGGGAGCCCAGGGAGAGGCACACACCTATGCTTCGGTATCCATCCAGGCGAACAGCATGGTGAGTGGAGACCTGCTGTTCGACCAGTTGCAGGAGCACCTCTTTGTCATGACCCAGTCAATGGTAAGAGCAATACAATCCCTTCCACAGAGGAGTTGAAAACACTAGATGTTCAGAGAAACTGCTGACAGGAACAGGGGAGGCCAGGAAACTGCACCCAGCTAAGCCTGTGCTGGGCAGCAGCTGCCTGCCAGTCTGCTTACAGGAATGGGGACTGGCCTTTCCCAAAAGCTAGAGGAAGCATGGAGAAAGCCTTGTTACCCTAATCCGTGGCTTGTTTGCGTGTGCATTTTCTGAAGTCTGTCGGGCTGTATCAGCAGTGATGGGGGAATGTGAACTGCGGGCTGTAAAGGGCTGCTCTGCTGGCATGAAGACAAGGGACCACAAATTCCTGGGTTCCACTATGTTGAGCAGGAACTGTTTGGACAACAGTGTGCATCTCCATTTGAGCAGAAGAAAGCCTCTGGGTTCGCATGTGACCCATCTTGGTTTTGCAAGAGATTAAAAAGAGAAAAGGGAGATTTTTTTTAATTAAAGTGTAGCACTTCTGTTTTTAATCAGTTAAAAGATCAAGCTGTTCTTCTGTAACCTATGAAAAGCAGAAATGTGTGGGAAATGTCTTCAGATAGCAGAGGGGTTCTTTGACCAGGGATATAATAACAGTCTTGCAGATGAAATCAAGCTGTGGCACCTTTCTCTTTACCCCTGCTTTCTGTAATTCTGTTTGTGCCTAGAGGCAGTTGGAGGAGAAAAGGCATTGCAGTGCCTCAGGCTTTTGGGATATTGGTGTCTGCTGAGTAGGAAATCCAGCTATGGATACTTTATTTGAGAGGATTTGTACACCACCACTCATATCAGCTCCTTGAGCTGGAAAGAAAAGGATCCTCCTAGCAAAGGAAAAGCAGTCCTTGAGTTACTCTGAAGGAAAGAATAAACAAAAAATGAGAGCATGCTGGAAAGCCACTGCTTCCCTTCACTCCCCCCATGTGCTTCCCTTCACTCCCCCCATGCACTTTGAGATACTTGTAAAATTTGTAGCACTTCAAAGCAGGAGTTGAAATCTGTGAGCAGAAGATGATTAGGGAAATCTGAAATATATCCTTAACAGTAATTGTTCTGTCAATTAAAAGATGCAAATTACCTCACGTACTTAGCAAAAGTAATAGGTCTGGGATTAGAAGTTGGTATTTCAAAGTAGCTGACAGTAGTAGCTGAAGTGTAGTAGCGGATTAAAGAGGGCAAGAGGCTGAAATCAGCAAGGATGGTAAGTTAAAGCAGAAGAATTTTGCAAGTAAAATTTACCCCTAGATGGCAGAAAGTTTCTGTTCCACAGTGATCAAAGCTTCACGGTCGACTTTCAGTCAAAATGATAGTTCTGCCAGGTAGAGCTGGGCAATAGTGCAGATGGATTCAGAGGCCTCAGCTGTAGCTGCTGTCTCCAGCTTCAGTCACCTGTGTGTCAGGAGAGATGATCTCACATGACAGAGTCCAGAAAAGCAAAAGAGTGAATGATATTCAGTCTGCTGTTCTGTAATTCACTTTGTTAAAATGCAGTTTTATGACTAAATAAAATTTCCTCCTTGCAAAATGCGTCACAGAATAACCAATGAATAGCGATACAGATTGCTTGCCTTAGTGCCCCTCTACAGCCTGATGTTTAGATGTCCTTCACCAATATATGAAATGGCCATTCAGAAGGGCTCTGGAAACTCGTTCCTTTTTTCTTTGCCTTTATGGGAGGATAAGTTGAGGATCAAGAAGTTGTTTTGATGAGCATGCAGATGATGGGACTTGCTAGTTAGGCATAAGAAGCCAATGACCCAGGGGCTGTGTTCTGTGTGCTGTGTTTTTTCACTTTTCATTTCTTTCTCTGACAGGTGGTAAAGGTTCCCATAATGGAATGTTCCCTGTACTTGGACTGTGAGTCCTGTCTGGCACTGAAAGATCCCTACTGTGGCTGGTGTGTCCTTCAGGGACGGTAAGATAGATCCCTGTTCACCTGTAAGGACTTTGGAAGGAGAGTGCCTAAGGATTGTCTCTGCTTACTCTCTTCCTTATATCTGTGTCTGGATTTAGTTTTTAGATTTTTAGTTCCTTTATGGGATATTTGCTCTAACTTACCATTCCTCTCTCTGCCTCCCTAAAACACTGCCAGCAGCAATAGCAGTTGCACACGAGGGCATCTTTCCATTGCTTTTTGAGTCTTTGGCACCACTCATGATTCTCCTGTTCATTGGATTTCAGCCTGGTTTTAGTCTGACTTCAGCTCAACCTCATTTCAAGTGTAGAGAAACTATCTTGTCTCTTCTTCTGGTGTCTTATTTAGCACTCTTTCACTTCTTGCTCCCCTGCTGATGTTGCTTAATGAGACGTGGTTTATTCCAGTGTGTGTGTGTGTGTGCCTGCTGGCTCTGCTTCCCTGTAGAAAGTCACAGGAACTAGTTCATGACCCTTGAAGCCCAAGAAGTGCCTACCCAGCTATAATTTCGCAACAGTTCATCCTATGATTGAAGGTGATAGGAGGCTGGGGCTTCAGTGGCTTGTGTAGCAGCTTCCCCAAGACTCTAGCAAGGCTTGAGACAGCCAGTGTCTGCTTGGAAGCCAAACACAAACTGCTGCACAGGGCTCTCACGGGGCTTCTTGCTGTTTCCCTGCAGGTGCAGCCGTCGCTCCGAGTGCTTGCGGTCCAGGTTGAGTGAGCAGTGGCTCTGGAGCTTTAACTCTACACAGCAGTGTCTGTCTGTCCAGTCACTAACTCCAGCCAATATCAGCAGAGAGGAAAAGAGAAATGTGAGTGGTGGTGATCCTCTGATGACGCTCAAGCTTATAGAAAGTCCTCTGCAAACTGAGGAGTCACAAGTCTTTCTGTTGCTTTCACTGGGGTGTTGAAACACTGAACCTTCAGGCACGTCGTCTGCCTCACGTGAGGGGACTTATCTCCTGGTACAGCCCAGCTGTTATTTCAGTTGTTTGGTTGTTTCTTTGTTTTCCCTGAAACTAAATGTCCTTACTTGCTAAGAGTTGCTGGGTACTCTGGAGTATATGATGCCTGCTTGGATGGGGACCCTCCTTGTTTTGGTATCTATAAGGTGCCCATGTCTGTGTTTTCAGTGTTTCTGTCACTTGCTGTCAGGAAGACCTGAAAGGAATGGCCCAAAATTACAGCTCCTGTCTGGCATGTGATAGCTGGCAGAAAAGCTAAGACGGTGCTGGAGTGATTTGAAGTCTGTCATTGTGTCAGGAGGTGGCAAGAACCTGTCTTTTGCTAGGGGCTTGGGCAAAGGGGGAAGTTGTCAGTTGCTGGAGGGATGCCAAGTTCAGTTCAGGAATGGCAAGAGATGATGAATGGAACAGTCAGTCCTAGGAGACATTATAGGAAAATGAGTGTTTTTGTAGATAACTACTTTATGGGGTTCTTCCTTTGAAAAAACAGAACCAAAAAATTAGATTAAATGAGGGCAAATTATTTACTGGATATTATTGAACTGACAGATATTCTTGGCTATCTCGGACTTACCTTCTCTGCGCGAGGAAGAATTTTACTCATGTTATTTCGAAGATTACGAAAGCCCAGCAGTTCTGACAGAGTCAGGAATCATGTGTCCTTCTCCAGATCCCAGCCAAGCACCAGCTTTGCCAACAGGAACAGGTTAGTGAAATGCTTTAAAATGGAGCATGATAGCTCTGATAACATTGTTGGGAGAAAATATGTTGTAGGTCGTCGTATTGCCAGGATTAACAGCCATGAATGTATGTGGACTGTCAGCAGGTGTTCATTTCATTCCTCATAATATCTGTTTGCTTTCTGCTTGTGTCACACACATCCTGTGCTATTTTGGGCTATTGCCAAATTCCAGTGCCAAATTCTGATAGTTGGAAAGGAGATCCTGTTTGAAGGGTTGTATGTAAATCTGAATGTGATCTGAAATGCAATCTAGAGGGGTGGCTGATTTGGCAGCTTTGTCATAAATCTGGGGAGAGAACTCTTTTAAATACTACTTTATTATTAAAACCAAACAAAATGCAAACCTTCTCAAAATCCATGTAGTGGGAGAAGGAAGTACATGTAAGGAAAGGCGAGAAGAGACCCATGGTCCTTAAAGATAAAACAAATCTGTAATGCGGCATAACCTCAGAAAATACACAGTCAGCCTGTGAACAATAGCTGGCTGAGTATTGCTGATTGGCCACACTAAAGAACCTGGAAAGTTCTCAATTTATTTTCTTTGCATTGGATTTTACCCAGCCTGTCAGTGTGAGCTCTGATGAGCTGATCTCTTCAAAGAGCTTGTTCATCTGAAATAAAAGGCAGGTGCCAGTTGGGACACATTCCACGCAATTCACCTAAGTGGCTGAACAGATTTTTTTGTGCAAGTATGCAGCTGGCTAATAGGTATGAAGCAATCTCCGTGGACATGACATGACACTAGAACCCAGCTAACACACTCATTCAATCTCAAACGCCTTCATTTTCAATATTATTTGCAATATTTTAATATCTGGCTTTCACACTGCTTTAGTCTGGAACAAACCCACCAGGTCTCCATTCAGGGAGAGGCAAAGAGGGAAGAGGGCTTCATGCGCTGCCACTGCAAGCAGAGCACTGAGGATTTGCTTCTCTGTTTAGTTGTATGGGCCTGAATTTAAGCACAGTTGTGAAAAATCAGTGTAGATAAAGCCACAGTCTAGTTCTCATTACTCCAGGCTTCAGATATTCTTATCAACTCCTTTGTGAGTCAGTCTTGCTTTTATTCCAAGATGCCTTACCTACATTACTTTGCTAGTGTCTCCGAGGCTTATCAAGTGGCTCCTGTCCTGTAGCCTAAACTTGCTTGTGGATGGTTTCTGTCCGTTTGATCTATTTGTGTTGTCCTTTTGCTTCCGCAGTGCTTCTCCCACTCAGTGAACTATGGCCAGGCGTTCCTAGCACAGAGTTTTGCTGCTTAACTGTGCCAACTTCTTCTTCATGTTCTCTTGTTCCTCAGGCTTCCTATCTCCTTCACTCTATTGCTATTCCTTCTCTGCGTGGCTTCTGTACTCTGCTAAGATGAATTTGAAGCTGATAACCAGATTCATACATTGTTTTCTAGATGAGATCTCATTAGGGCCTTAGATACCAATACTTTCCTATTCCTACTTGTAATACTTTTCCCAGCTCACTAAAATATTTGCCTTTTTCCAGCTTTGTTTTAAAGGTTGCATACCAGCTCATCCATCACGTGTAGCTGTTGAGCTCCAAGTTAGTAGCACAAACTCTTGCTCCCAATTTGCAAGTGCTCGACCTCATCTTCTGTACTGTCAAATAGCATTATTGGCAGTCATGGGAAAGAATGGCCTTTTTGGAGAAAGGAGTATTTATAAATATGGTGTCATAACCCTGAAATCCTGGGAGGTGTTAGCCCTTCCACCACTGCCAAATGCAATCACCTTTATGACAGTGATAGGAGTTGGCAGTATTGCAGTGACTCCAGCCTCCAGCTTCATAGGATATACCTTTATTTTCTGCTCATCCTGGGTTTCAATACGCCCCTCATCACTGTTTTGTTAGCATATTGCTTCCCTTGCCATCCTATCAGGAACCCAGCATAGGCCTCACTGATTCACATGTTAATTGTTTTGTTGTGACTAGAGATTGCTCACAAGAGGAGCTCTGAAATCTCGTTCTGAGAGGAACAGTGCACAAGGTTCCTGTTACTTACTTTTATAGCAAACTGCCTTAGAGAAACAGCAGCTCCTGTGGTTGAGCAGAGAATGCAGTATGTTCCCATTATTTGGAGAACTAATAACCAACTCTAAGGTTGGAGGCATTTGTCTGGGGCAAGATTAATTAGCTGATTTAGTACTGTCATATGCAAAATATCTCCTTCTGGCTGATGCTATCAGCTGCAGTAAATTTTGACCATCTCTGCAGCTATTTGGTCTACAGAAAACAGTGACAGTCTCTTCCAAAAGAGAACAGGGCTATCCCGAGGCTTGTAGTTGATGTGAGACCTGGATTTTAAAGCAGATAAGCCTTCAGTCATTGAAAGTGAGATTACAAGTCTTATAAACCTCTTCCCTGACTCACTTCTTAGTCTGGCCATAGAAGAAAGCTCTCAAGGTGAAGGCAGTATGTGAAGGGCACGTCAGTTCTAAGGGTTTTGTTTTCCTTTGGATGACAAAAGAAGACAATCAGCTTTGAGCCTCAATGTTACATCTTCCTGTAATACAGAGATGGTAGTGGAATTACAGAGATAAAGATGGACAGATCTTCAGACTAGGCTTCTTTCCCGTGGGTTGGCAAGAGCTGTCACAAACTACTCCTGATGAACTTGTCCAACCTGTTTTTAGTGTCCATAGGTTAATCCAGTGATTGAGGTGCTAAAAGCATGGAAGGGAATCTGTCTCAGTGTTTGACAGTGTCTATCCTAAAGCATGCTGTCTCCTAACAGTATGGGAAACTTGTAGGGGCTCCATTTCTAAGAAATTTTTATTTTCATTTTCAGATCATATCACCATAAAGCTTGTAGTGCGTTTCCATGACATCTTCATTGCTTCTGTGGACTTCTCTTTCTATGACTGTGCTGCAGTGGCCCTGCTGTGGAAATCGGCACCGTGAGCACCTGCTTTTTCTCTTCCGTAGTTTTAGGGAGGGTGGCTGTCCCTTTCTGGGTCGTCTTGTCTTAGCAGCTGCTTTTCTGTCGTTCTTCCAGGTGCCAGAAGTGTGTGAGCAGTCTCTGGGGATGTAACTGGTGCATCCAGCAGCACCTCTGCACCCACAAAGCAGCCTGTGAGGAAGGAACCATTATCTACAATGAAAGGGTGCGTCTCCTGCTCAGTCCTAGTCCTGTATGCTCTCACAGCCTCAGTGAGTCAGATCTCTTCTCAGGTAAAATATCAGCTGTCAGTCACATCAAACAAGGAGGTGAGCTGTTGGAGCGAAAAGGAGCTCCCCTTGGAGTGACACAAGGCTCTGCATCTCTGATACTACAGGTTTCTGGGGAAGTGCCATCAGATGAAGCAGGTCACCCTTGTCCTGGGGTTATGCAGCCAGTGTTGTCAAAGTGGAGAGACAAGAGCAAGCTGGCGGGGAGGCTGCGACTCGGGAGGTGGAACAGATGCTCAGTTTGTGGCTGCCACAGGTGGCTTTGCATTTTTGTGGAGGATGAAGACTAGCAGACCTCCCTCTGAGAGGAGGCCGGTGCAGGCATCTGTGGGAAGAGGGAGTGTTGCTGGATCTTGTGCACGGTGAACGTTCCCCAATCCCAGCACAAAAGATGGCATAAAATGTAGCTCTCATTAAAATCCAGAGGGTGAAGCAGCCTCCTGTCTATGGGAAGTCATACAGCGTGTTTTTCTGCTTGGGTTTTATTCTGTTTCATTTCTTTCCCTCTTCTTATTCCACCATGTTGTTTCTCTCTAGGCCCAGATCCCAACCTCAAGTGTGTATCCCTCTTCAGCTGCTCCCCTCACCAAATCCTCTACCACAGCCCCCACCATGGCCACAAAACCTGTCACCACCCCTGTGCATGTGGGCCCGAGCACTGTGCCCCACACGGAGCCCATCCACGTCCCACCCTCCGCAGCCTCGGAGATGACGACGGAGCCCGCGCAGACCCCCAGCTACACCTACCTGACCCCCTCCACCGAAGCCGCCTCTCTCCAGGCTGCCACAGAATCCCCTCTGCCACCGCCAGCAGACAAACCTGCTGTCACTGTGCCAGAGACAACTTCTGCTGCGTCTGTCCTCTCCAGCCCATCTAAAAACGTGGATCACGCAACCTTGCCCACTGAAGGGCCAGCCACAGCCCAGGAGCCCCGGCACACAGACCCACCCACCACCCTCGGGGGTAGTCCTCTGCACACGTCTGCAGTGGCAGCAGTAACACCTTCCCCTCATGTCACGAGTTTCAAATGGCCTCCAAGTCCTTTTCCTACCACAGAGGCACTGACATCTGCCGTCCCATCTCCCCAGACCCCCAGCCAGGTGCCGGGGAGCCCTGTTGCCTTCGATGACTCTCCTGGATTGCCAGGAACTGAACTCCCTGTTTCAGAGCTCCGAACATCAGCTCCCCCGCAATGGTTGCTGGAGGAAGGCACAGAGCTCCAGGACACAGAGGACTGGATGGATTTGCTGCAGGCTGAGAATGACACATCTCTTTTCTCTGCTTCTACTCTTCTATCGGGTGATGGTGATTCTTCAGAGAGGGATGTCCCTGACTTTCCCAGGATCCTTCACCCTGACCTCGATTATCAATATGATGCCCCTGAGTTTTGGGAGGAGGTAAGTTACTGGGCTTTTGTAATTCACAGTCTAAGGCCATAACTCTTTGAAGTTTTCTTACAGATTACCAGTTTAGTATTTCAGCACACAGGAGAGGTTGTATCCTGTGTTTTCTTTTCAGAGTGAAGAGCCTAGCTGGGGTCCAAATGCATGTCCCTGCGTGCAGGGAATCCAGGGATCTTCGCTGTTTCCAGTCAATGTGGCGAGGAAGATAACCCTGCTGGGAAAGAACTTCCACCTCTATCAGGTAGTCAGGTCAATGCCATCACCATCAAGAAATTGCATTAGTGCAGGGCACTGTTTGGGCAACCTGGCCACTGGACTGCTAAAAATATGTGTAAGATACAGTTGTGACTCTGCCTGGGTTTCTCCTAGAGGAATAACCTATTTCTGTGCATAAAGAATTCCATAGCTGGATGTATTGGTGTGTAGGAGGTCACCCAGAGAAAGGGGGGGGGTACAGGTGTGCACCAACCTGCTGGAGATCTGCATGTATTTGGATTAAATTGCACCTGTGCTGCACTGCAGCTGGTAGTTCTTGGAATAACTTTCTGCTGAATCCATCCTGTTTGTTTGTGTCTCCATAAACGAAAGACAAGTCATCTGTTCCCTTTCCGTTCTGGCATGCTCATGTTAATGTGGCTATTCCTGCCATACCTGAAACTTCTGCAGTGTGGAAAACCACCCTTGACAGCTGTTTCTTGGGTGTGCCTCTGATAAAAATACTTTTTGCTTCTCAAGACAGAATATGATTTAGTAACCTTTGACAAAAAAAAAAAACAACAACTTGGAACACGCAGCCCACAGTCTAATTGTTACTTTATACATTAAACCTGACATACTGCACTGCTCAGAGGAGCAGAGGTGGTTCCAGAGAGATGCATATCTAGCTTTTTTACAGGAAGTAGCTAAGCATTTGTGGAAGGTTTACAGGAAAGAGATAGGGAGGAGAAATATATACGTACTGTTTTTGACACGTTCTGCCCTAATCGGTGTACTCTACTCTTCATCTCTAAGCTAGTGTTTCACAGGGGATGTACTGGTATAACTTCACAGTCCCACTGGCTTTTTTTTAAATTTCTCCCTCTGTGCTAAGTTCTCCACACAGTGACACACTCGCTCCCTTCTAGGTGTTTTGTGTTGGTTTGCCTTTCATACATGGAGGTGCTCACAGCATGGAGAGCCCTTGAATATAGCATAGAGTTGGTATAACGAGGGGAATGAGAGGAGCACGCCGGTGGCTTGGTGAAAGGTGCTGAACTGGAGAGGCAGGAGGACACTTGCGCAGCCCGAAGCTCTGTGTCAGTGAGAAATGGTGCCATGTGTCTCCTCCTGCAGGACCAGCAGTGGGACTATGAGTGTGTCTTGAATTTGGAGGGGAGGACAGTGGTGATGGAAGCTTATGTGGAAGGAGAAGAAACAAACAAATCCCTCTGTTATATCACCTGCCAGATGAACCAGGTGAGTGCTGGGATTACTGTGCCATTTCACAGTTCACACAGGTGCTGGTTTTGCTCAGTAAAAGAGTAGGATGGAAGGCAAGCTCTGGACAAAAGAGCATATTTTGCAAAAGTATTTGAAGAATATTTAGCACTCTGGACCCTCAGCTGTGATGCTGCTGCCTGCCAGTGCTGGTACCTTCAACCTCAGGAAGGTTGTGCAGTCTGAGCCACATGACCTGTTGCTGCACTGGCTGTGGCAGAGGATGGTGCTGTCTCTGAACTGGCCAGCACGGTGCCACTCCTGTTTTAGCTTGAGGCACTGTTGTTTGTCATTCTCTGCGTCATGACTTCTGTGATGATTGTTCTTTTGTGAGAAGAAAAATGCTGTTAGTACTGATTTTGTCCTTGGTGATAGAAGCAAGCCTGTGGATTGTAAGATTATCAGGGAAAATTAAAACAGACATGTACACTTCTGGAGGATGTGTGACTTTTACTTAAGGCAAGATTTGCAAGCAGAGATGTTACTTTTAGTTCACAAACTCATATACTTAAGGGAGAAGAACAACACAGACTCTTGTGCACATGAGCCCTGCACGCCAATTGTGATCCTACATCTTCAGCTCTACTGAAATTACATAAATGCCAGCTTGAGCAGCTTTCTGAGCAGGTGGCTTGTAGATAAGAATTGGCCACTTAGGAATGCAGTTAGGAGGTTAGACAAGTATTGTTGTGAGCACACGCTTGGTTTTCAGTGTTCATCTTAGTGAACCAAAACCTGCTACTCTTTCTAGAGCAGAATCGTGACTGTGAACTGGTGAGGACAAGCCCGTGCTGCCACTGCCCCAATTAACACTGCCTTGTCTGCATGCATGGAAGCTTGGCTGTATGGGCCATGCACTATTCAGTACGGATGCTGACGCTTCTTGCCTATTCAGCTGGTTTGTTTTTGCCTCTGTTAAATCCTCTTGATGATCTTTGTCTTTGCAGTACAGTTACATAGCACCTCAGCTCGAATTCAACGCTGTGGTGTTTGTACAGAGGCGACGACACCTTCGAGTGGACAGTGCTGCAGACCTTCATGGTAGGAGTGCAACACCTTCCCGGTAAAAACACAGCAGATGAGGTGGAAGGGAATTGAGAAATCCTCAAATGAGGCTTTTTGTACCTGTGGTAGTCCTATCATGGGAAAACTAAGGAAAATAGACCTTCACTTCTGACACTTGTCACGGGGGCAGGAGGAGGAGTGGGGGTCTGTAAAAGACACAGGGTTGCTGGATTATGCTGTGCCCTATGGGTATGTTTGCAGATACCTCTGAATTTTTCTCCTTTGCAGTGACTTTTTACAACTGCTCTGTGGGACACACTGATTGTAGCCGCTGCCAAACAGCTGATTCAAAGTACAACTGTGTGTGGTGTGGAGGTGACAACCCCAGCTGTATCTTCAGGGGCTCTTGCAAGGAAGAAATTGAAGACCTGTGTCCAGCACCTCTCATTCACTCTGTGAGTAATTTGCTCACTGGTGTACTGCACACAGGGCAAGGAGGGCTCCGTTCTGCAGTGGAAATCAAAGGGCTATGAACTCAGGGTGCAAACAGTGCCAATCAATAATTTATTGACCTTCTGAAGAGGAAGTTCAGTTGGGGTCCCTCAGTGTTGTGAGGATTCTGGACTGCTGTGCTGGGGTTTTCAGTTTGCTGGTAGAGAACAGTGGGGAATGAGTCATTTGTATCTCAGCTGAAACTGGCACACCAGAATCATTCAGGAGCTGGGAAAGGGTCCACAGGACGGATCCCCCATCTGTCCTGAGCCAGAAGACCTTGAAACAGGTTGGCCCAACTAAGCCTGAGGGAAAGGAGGGTAAAACCTAGTGATAACAGCACAGCAACGATGGGAAAGACGTGACAGGTTGCCAGAATTAATTATTTTTGTCTGTTTATTTTAAATGTTTCTTGCTAACTGCCACATGACAAGTGTCTGTAGCCATGTGTCCCTTTTGCTGTCAGCTTGTCCTCCCTTCAGTGGCACACAACATCCATGTGCTGCATCTTGTCTTAGTTTACCTTGGATGCTGCTCAGGGACAGAGCTTTGACGTTTGTGCAGCATGCAATTCATTGTTGTCCTGATGCTGAGGGGGAATGGTGCTTGCTGCTTCAATACTAGTAACATGTATTGGCTTGTGCATTCCCACTCTTCAGCAGAAATGCCCTGTGGAGTGGTCAGCATGATGGGAAGGCAAAGCAGGGCAGTCTTTTGCCTTCTAAGTGGATTATCACCTCTGGGTGGGGACTGCTGGCAACAGCGAGGTTTGGGAAAGAAGGCTCCAACTGTGGTGTTCTTTATGGCCTTTCTTCTGATGAAGCTGCATCCTGGGACTAGTCCAAGCCGGTAAAAGGAGTCAACAGCAGCGGCCTGAGCAGGCAGAGTTTGCACCGGGGCAGTTGAAGGGCCCTGTGCTGTAGATTGGTCACCAGACTGTGGAGGTCTGAGATACTGTGACATTTACACATGCGCGGATGTCTTTGCAGGTGTACCCCCTGTCTGGACCAGTGGAAGGTGGCACTAGAATCACCATCACTGGCTCAAACCTCGGGCAGAAACATCAAGACATTGCAGAAACTGTCACTGTTGCAGGAATTCCCTGTGCCGTAGATGCTCAAGAGTATGAGATCTCTAGCAGGTAGAGTATCTGTGAAACCTCCTCCCAGAGGCAGGTGCTGGCTTTTCCCTTGGCTGCTGACCCAGCCTGAGATGTCTTTGCCTTTGCTGTAGTAGGTGTTGAGCCCTGCCCATTCCCCTGAGTAAGGTCACTGTGTGAGCAGTTGCTCAGGCAGTGACCCTAGAGAGATAAGGTTGTGTACAAGGCGACAGCCAAACAGTGATGCCGTATTCCAACCACGCTGCCCTCACAGAGCCCACAGTCAGGTCAAGGAGTTGTGGGCTCAGAACCCTGCAGTTTCATGGGTGTCTCTCTCAGTCACAGGGAGATTTCAATAAAGCCAAGGACATGGCTTGTGCAAGTGTCACTGATAGGGAAATAGCCTGACCATGTTAACACAGGGTGAGCATGGGAACGCGTGGTTGGAGGCACACCCCTAGACTGTCAGTCCTCACTTGCTAGCGAGACTTCCCTACAGGAACAAACTCAAAGGAAAGATCCTCTCAGCCAGGGACAGATGAGAGTGTCCTGGTGGGCCCAATGCCACTGTTCTGGTGGCCAGGAGTGCCTGACAGGTCACACAGTGCTTGTAAAAGTAGTGGCAAGGAGAAAGATGAGAAGCAGAAAGACCTGTCCTGCTGAATCCAGCTCATGTCAGTGATAGAGACTTGTGCAGCTGGTGTGTCTGGCCAGGGCAGAACAAAATAACAAAGCAGTAGTTAGGAATTAAGAGGTACGAATGGGGGATAGCTAGGAAGCAAGGAGAAAGGGATATTCGTGAGTTGGCCTGTGGCAGGGCAGGTAGGTGGGAGCTTTGGACAAGGGAGGGAGAGGAGCCAAACAACCTGCAGGAGAAGAGGAGAGCAATTGTGAGTAACCTCTTATCAGAGCTATCACAAACGTGTTTTTCCATTCCATGGTAGCAGTAGTTGTAGCACCCTTCCCTCTAGGAGCCAGGTAAGATCCTGCTGGGAATGGCCTGCTGTGTTGAGCAGTGTTGTCTTGTCTGTGCAATTTGTTTGTCTGACTCCGTCTGCTTTCTGTTTTCATCCTAGAATTAGAGCATAATCTTTCTGGGGTTAGCACTGTCTGTGTTCTGTACCTGTAAATCACCTGGCATCACAGGGTCTTGGCTTGGACTGCACTGCCTAAGTTCAAATTCCTGAGCCTCTTTAGTTGAGGGGATATAGCTGTGAACCTGGAACCTGCTCCTGAGCAAGGCCCAGACAAAATTAATCTCCTGCTATGCAGGAAGGCTGGGAAGTCTCCTGCAGAGTAGCTTTTCTGTTAGCAAATCAGTGCTGTAACATGGGATTCCTTGCTGCTCTGTTCTAAGTACAGTTTGACTTTTCACCTTGTCAGCACCTCCCATATCAAATTACGTCTGGAAAAAGGGCTGGGAAGAATGGTTGGTGCAGATCAGGGGATCTGGCTGGTTGCAGAGGCCACTGGCCGAAGACCAGTGACAGCTAAACCCAGTTCTTGAGTCTTCTCCTGCATCAGACGCAGCACTAATGTGTGGATTGACCACTGCTGGCCTGAGGTCCCTGCTTTTTTCTGCTGCACCTAACTCAGCTTTTTTAGAGGTGTTTCTCAGTGTTTGGTTGCATATTCTGAGCATGAGATAAGGCTGGAAGAAGGGAGCTGTGGTTGCTAGATGTTTTTAGGACATGCTGCGGTGGTTGCAGCTCCCCTGCTCTCCCCTGGTGTGACTCTGTTCTTGGATTGTCTTGCAGCATCGTGTGCGTCACTGGCGGGAGCTGGACAGAGAGGTTTGGGCATATTGTGGTGGAAGTGCCTGGAGGAGGTCGTGGAGTTTCTGGGCATATTTTCACCTATCAGGTAACACAACTTTAATATCTCCCCTGTTTTCCCAGTATCTCTGCTAAATGGCTGTTTATTGCATGAACTTACAGGACTCTACCAGGCACTTGTTGCTGGTATTTTTATCTGATGTTTCTGCTGCTTGCATAGTGTGGTGGGATTTGTTTGGTTTTGTTTTGTTCCTCCCTCACCCCCCTTTAGATTATAAGAACAGCTATACTGGGTAATACTGCAGATCCTGTAGTCTGGTGATTTTGTTTCTTTTTTGACAATGATAACTGTTAAATACTTCAAGGTACTCTGTATTTTTCCTCTGTGTTTCCAGTTTGAAGATTTTTTTTTTTTTTTGATGGCTTAACATCTTACTAAGACTTCTGACTTTCCTTTTGTTAATATGCAAATTGCTTGTTTGGCCATGCTTTTGTCTTCTGACCTTCAGCAGCTGGTGGCAGTAAGTCCAAAATTCCCATGCATTGTGTGGAGAAATGTTTCTTATAATTTTTAAACATGTTTCCGATAACTTTTTGATATCTCAAACCCAGCAACTGTGAGATAGTATTTAAGTAACTTTTAAATACAATTGCTCCTTTTTCTTCCTTTCTGTGCAATTTACAAGTTATGTATGTAGTTGCATGTCTCCCTTTCCCATGGGAAGGGGAAAAAGATCCTGAAAAGTCTTAAGCTCTTCCGTTTTTGGCTCGATAGAACCATTTTATGTACCAGATTATGCTTGTTGCTCTTCTCTTGGCTATCACCAGGATGCTATTTAGAGACTAGCAATGGTGTACATGTTTGCTTTTTATCCTGTAGTCTCCCTCCTCCTTCTCATTTCATGGATCTTGCTTTTTGTTTATCAGCAGTGACTTACTTGTGTCACTCTGCCTGGTTTCTTTAAATTTTGCTGCAGCTCCTCAGCGGTACTAAGTTGTTTTTTTTTTTTGTTACAGCACAGGTCTCAACACAAATTCTAACCCTGCTGTTAATCTCCTCATCTGCTAGGCAAACAGACAATTTATTTGCTACCTTGTTTTTCCTAACCTGAGTTATTAATCCAGTTACTGATCTGAACAATCCCTTTGGACTGTTAATCCTCAGGTTTGTGTGTGAGGCTCACAGCTCTGCTGTTTGCAGCATCCATATGCCTTTGGCAGTCTGTGGAAAGGTCCTTGATTCCTTGCTGGTGTGATTGATCCCTCCTCTGCTCTGTGCAGTTAGCTGCTGGAGCATAGCTGAGGCCTGCCTGTGATTTGGATCTTCTATTTTCAGAGCATTGGAGGACACTGAACACATTCTCCTGTTTTCTTTCCTTGTCTTGTCTTTTGAGGTCCTTGTCACTCACTTCCCTTTTCTTTTTTTCTTTTTTTTTTTCCCTCCCTCTTCTAGAATCCAGAGCTGAAATCCATTGTTCCAACTCAGGGCCCCAAAGCAGGAGGAACCTGCCTTACTCTTCTGGGCTCAAAGCTGCTGACTGGGCATCCTAACGAGATCAGTGTCTTGCTTGGAGACCTCCCTTGTCAGATGTAAGATCAGAACTTGCCAATGTGCTGGCCGTGCACTGCCCTGAGTCCTTCCCAGAGCCTCCCAGGGTGTGATGCTGCCTGGAGCAGCTGGAGCTCTGCTTTCCTCTGTGTTCCAGGGGATCTTCCCCTTGAGGGTCATGGCAGCAACCTCAACCATCTTAGATTCCGGCCCACCTTCCCTGGATGTGAGCAGTGCTGCACACCTCTGTTCTGCTTGTCCCTTGACAGGACTGTAACCCATCCTGACACTCGGCTTCTGCTCGTGAGGAGCTGCAGTTGGCTCCTGCAGCCTAATCTGAAGAGCTGCTTGTTCTCTTGCACCCTGGGACACGTGCACCTGCCTCACCTCACTGCTGGTGAGAAGGTGCACGTGCCTTGGTAGCATGTGTCCAGTCCCTTCGGGACAGTGACTGTACCTGCTTTTTGTCCGTGTTCTGCTCCTGACAGCTGCCCGGCAATTATTGCTTGCACAGATAAGGCACGAGAGCTTTCAGCATGAGATTTAGGAAAATAGCAGAAAAGGTTTGCAGACACTCTGCAAAGAGAAAGGCACAGTACTATAAAATCTGTCTCTGCAGTGGCTGTGTTAATCCCTTGCTCTTCCTTGTCTCTCCAAGCCTCTCTGAGATGACAGAGGATCAGCTGGCCTGCCAGACGAGTCCCAGCAATGTGTCCACAGAACTCCCAGTCACCATCAAATACGGGGACCAAGAGCGGAGATTGGAAGGATCCCTCTTCAGATATACTCTGGATCCCAACATCACTTTTGCAGAGCCACCTAAAAGCTTCCTCAGGTAGAAAGAATGAGTGTCCCTTCCCTAGGGCAGTGTGCTGGGGCTGCAGCACCAATGGCATCTCTCTGAGTGGCACTTTGGGGTAAAGCCAGGTTTGTAAGAATGAGCATAAACGGAAGGATGGGAGCATGGACAAAATGGAGCTAGTGAATAAACAGGTGGGTCAGATCAGCTACTTTTGTCTTTCAGTGGAGGGAGAGTGCTCAGAGTTCATGGATACAACTTGGATGTTGTACAGAAACCGAAGATCCGAGTTACAGTTTCTCCATCTGAACGCCGGCGCCGAGGAGTGGGACGATGGCGCAGGATCATCCCAGACTCTGAGTGTCCTGAGGATTCTCTGTGCAGCATCCAGCAGGTAGCACAGCACTCAGTGGGGATGTGGGTGTGCAAGGGTTGATGTTCCACCTCTGAAGAGGTGGACTTTCTGTCCCTAGGGCTTTTTTCCTCCCACCACTTGCTGTTATCTGCTTGGATTGTACCAACAGTCTTGGCCCGTGGAAGTCTCTGCCAGACTGAGAGGTGAAGCACTAAGCGTTCTCTGTCAGACTGAGAGGTTAAGCACTTTCACAAACATTTCCATGGGCTGCCTCTGCCTACAGATGTGCAGGATTGTGATGTGGGACAGAAATAGCAAGGCAGCAGTGTGGAGATAAAGGAATCTACATCTGAGCCAGAGAGCTTGTGTGGCTCTGCATGTCTGTGCTTCAGATTCTTCCTTTTGCATATTTCAGTCCATCCCTATAGTTCCTGAGATGTCTTTCACTCTGAGATACAAAACCAGGCAGTGAAATTACCAGTGCCAGAACCATTTTCTGCTCTCCTGCTGCCAGTCTGCTGAGATGGGTCATTACAGAGGTATTGATGTGGTCACCAAGGTCACAGAGCAGGCAGCAGAATTTGCAGAGGTAGAGGGTGGTTTGTAGCCCAAGTACAAGAAGGATTTGCATTATTAGTGCAGCTGATGAAGGGCTTCCTGTACATAAATGTGCTCCTGATGCACATGCATCAATAACAGCTGGATTTATCAATGTTCTTAGGAAAGATTTGTGGCTGTATGGCAGAAAAAAAAAAAAAGACCGTAATACTTTGACCAAATAAAACACATCCAACCAGGCACGGGAACACTTTTGCAAAAGCATTCAGACTGGGAAAACAGCCTTGCATTGAAGGTGTTTGGTCCTGTTCCCTCAGAGCAGGGAAATCTAAAGCTGGTCTCTCTCCAGAATTTGCTGCCAGGGGAATGTCAGAGCTGATTCCCACTGCTGAGACCTTCCAACAAAACCAGTGCTATGAAAGCTTTCCTTTAGAGGAACATGGGGAATTCCTCAGATCTTGGATTTTTCCCCTCTACAGTTAAGCAGAGTTCTTCTGGCATTTCTCCAGACGAGAAGAATGCAGACTGGCCCCAGATTGCTCGGGGTGGGAAGTATTGCCAAGCTGCAGGAGAAGCATTGATGTTCCATTACTGACACTTTTTTTTTGCCTTTTCCACTTAGTTTGAAGAACCATGTCTTGTTAACTCTTCCTACCTGATCCTATGCAAAACTCCAGCCATTAACCTGCTGTTGAGGAGTGTCCGTATCAAGCTGGAATTTATTCTGGATAATCTGAGCTTTGATTTCAACTCACTGCATCCAATGCCCTTCTCTTATGAAGTCAACCCCATCCTAAAACCGTTGAATGCTGAGGACCCTGCCAAACCATATCGTCACAAGCCAGGAAGTGTTATCTCTGTGGAGGTAAGACAAAAACCAGCTGGAATTAATGTTCCTTGTATGAAGTTTTAAATTGTTGTCATGCAGTATCCAAGGTTTTTAAAGCATTTGACCTGTCACAGCACATCTGCTTTGGCCTGTGAGAAATGGTACGTGAGAGGAGGGAAAAGAGTGCATCAATAAAGCCTCTTAAGTCCATAAAACATTGTTAGGGACTTCATAGGGCTTCTGGAAACTTTTGTGGTTTGTTTTTGGGGTTTTTTTTAAATCCTAATAAACTATTTGTATATGAGATATTAGTACTACATTATCCCCACGTCCTGTTCTCAGCTGCTGACTCTCTCATAACTACTTCAGTTTCCTCTAAACGTAACTTAGGAGTAAAAGAATCCTGCCAGTAGGGAAGACCTGTTGCTACTAAGTGAAGGCAGGAAAATCACTCATTAAAGATGATACAGAAGAGCACAGTGGCTCATATTTTTACTGTACATGCAAGGAAAAAAACCCAAAACTCTGAGGTATTTCTTTTGTATGGAAAGGTACTTTTCAGTTCAGTACTCTTAAAGTAATGGCTGCAGCTGTAGATGCGGATTCTCCACATGCTCTCTTTTTGCATATGAGTAAAAACTGTGAGGATGTAAGAGCCTAGAAATGTCTAGACCACTGTCATTGGGGTTGAATGCATGTTGGAGATGTAGGGCAGTTTGAGAAGGCTGGAAGAGGACTTTAAAAGACAAGGAGGTTGATCTGCCAGCCTGTCGGGATACCCTGACAGAGCTCTGGGCTTAGAAAGCATTAAAGCATAAAAATGTAATTAACATCAGTCAGCATGGTTTTATGAAAAAAAGAAAAAGTCTTAATCCCCCGAAATTAAAGCAGATAAGAGAAATAGCACAGAAATGTGACACCTTTGAAAGGCATTGATTGACTCACCTGAGTGTGCAGGTTAATTGACACAAGACTACCTTTTTAAATATACAGAGTGAAGAGCTGAGCTTAGCTGTGCTTTGGCTGAAGAGCCTTAAAAGGACAGGCTATTTATAACTGTACTTAAGCAGTGTGCTACAGGTCCTAAAGCTAAATCTAAATCATATGCAACTGAATTTTTTAGCTTACAAAATTAACTCCTGCAGCCAATTCAGATGTGAGCCTGATCAGAGAAGAAAAAAGGCTGCTTCCATCCCATGGTATTGGTCTCCTCCATCTTTTCTGAAGCCATGGCAACACATAGTTGTTTTTTCCCTGATCTCATGTGCTGTCCAAATCTATTTCAGGGGGAAAATCTAGATCTGGCCATTTCCAAGGATGAAGTTATGGCTATGATTGGGGAAGGAATCTGTGTGGTGAAGACACTAACAAGGAATCACCTCTACTGCGAGCCCCCCTCAGAGCAGCCAGCTCCACGGCACCGCACCAAGCGGGAGGGCACAGACCTGCTCCCAGAGTTCACGGTAGGGAATCGGCAGCACTGCCAGAAATCCTGTCATTTCTTGAAGCATGTGCAAGAAGTGGGAGTGGGATGTGAAGTTAGGAAAGGTAGAAGTCCTGCTGAGGGATGGGGAGGTAATGGGGGTGGCAAGGTCTTGTTCTCAACTTCTACTCTTAAAGGCTAAAGTTGCCTGAAAGTAAACAGTATAACTGGGTTCGTTGTGCTGTGGGACAGCTCTTCTGGGGAGCTGTGTGCTCCCTGTGCTCGTTCTGGAGAAGCCCTGTGGCTTTGTATTTCATTCCTGCACAGAGGAGTGGAATCATCATGACAAATGCTTTCTTCTTACAGGTTCAGATGGGAAACCTGAACTTCCTCCTGGGCCGAGTGCAGTATGACACCGAAAGCCAGCTCACCTTCCCACTGGAGGCACAGATTGGTTTGGGTGTCGGTGCATCCTTTGTGGCACTGATTGTTCTGGTCATCGTCTTCATATACAGGTAAAAAGTTCTGGCATTGTATGAGGCCTTTAAGTTCCTCACAATGTTTTTCAGTGGATGTGACCAAGCGTGTGCATCTTGGGCCTAAACAAGGTTACAGTTTTCTTCATTTTGTGCCCAATTTTGAGCTCCTGCTGGAGCTGGATGTGGGGGGCATGTGGCACTGCTAGTCATAGCCTGCAGTGTGTTTCATTCAGAATCTAATGGGTGCTTCAAGAGACACATCTAGTTTATGGAACACTGTTTGGTATCCTGTAGAAATTGCCTCAACACCAACTGCCCCGGAGTCTTTGGCAGCAACACAACAGTTGGCAAGGACAGTCCCTGGGCTAGTGCCACCAGGAACAATTTTGCTTCTTATTGCAGGAGGAAGAGCAAACAGGCTCTAAGGGATTACAAGAAAGTTCAAATCCAGCTGGAAAATCTGGAAACGAGTGTTCGGGACAGGTGCAAAAAGGAATTCACAGGTCAGTCACTGAGCTCCTGGGTTCTTGCAGCTTCAAGGAAACTTGGAGAACCACCCCTCAGCCCTACCTCTCTTCCCATTCCTGTGTACTTGTCTGCGTAGCTCAGAGCAGGCAATAATTTATCCTCTGCCAGTGCGTAGGAACATAGAGCAAAATTCTTCCTTTTTTAATTCTTTAATTCAGAGCACAGTGATCTATACAGACCTCTCTCATTCTCCACTTCATCCTCCAGACTCAGATGAAGAGCTAAAGTCAAGACAGAACACTTGGATGGATCTCAAGGACAGCTACTAGCCCAGTCTTTGTGTAGGGCAAGTTGAATTGCAGCCCATGTTCTGGCCTTGCAAACCTTGTACTTCAGCTCTTTACAGCTGTAGGAGACCTGGGGCTCTGAAATGGTGCAGGTGACTGAGACTGTAGTCCCCAGCTAATGTGTGAAGGAGTGAGGAGCAGGTCTCTAATACTCTTATCTTTGCTGTAGGTAATGCCTGTAACCACAGATGTGTGCTGAGTAGTGGCTTCCTCTTTATAAAATTGGAAACCAGCTCCTGATCGGAACTTTTCCTCATGCTGTTTCTCCTGCTGCCTAGTCTAGTTTTAAATGTTCTAGCAATGAGACCCCAATATGCCTCCTCCTGACAGGAAACATCCTTCCTCTTTCTCAGTCCCACGTTGCTGGCCCTGGTTCCTCCACTTACCTTATGCTCTGGACCGTCAGTTGAGATCATGTCAGTTGTGTCATCCTCATGGGCATTTTCTTTTCCCTCAGACCTGATGACTGAGATGATGGACCTCACAAGTGACCTTGTGGGCACAGGGATCCCCTTCCTGGACTACAAGTCCTACGCAGAACGCATTTTCTTTCCGGGCCACCGTGAGTCACCATTGCAAAGGGACCTTGACATTCCTGAGTGCCGGCGGCAAACAGTGGAGCAGGGCTTGGTCCAGCTCTCCAACCTCCTCAACAGCAAGCTCTTCCTCACCAAGGTAATATCCCTCTCTCTGCTGGCAGCCTGCTGTGGGGCCAGAGCCATGGCACTGGCAGCAGGAAGTGGGCAGTGTCTGTTAAGGTTCGTTCCTTAATAGTCGCCTGCACTACTTCTTCCAAGAGCCAGCAGCTGTGACTGTTTTGTTTTCAGCAGATTCACACACTGGCTTATCTCTCTCCCCACCAGTTCATCCACACTCTGGAGATCCAGCGCACTTTCTCTCCGAGAGACCGGGCCTATGTGGCATCACTGCTCACGGTGTCGCTGCATGGGAAGCTGGAGTACTTCACTGACATCCTCAAAACACTCCTGAACGACCTTGTGGAGCAGTATGTGGCCAAGAACCCCAAGCTGATGCTGCGGAGGTGAGTGAGCCAGCCGTGGTCCCACTGGCAGCTACCTGAGGGGACAGAACCTTTCTGACTGGCTGGCAAGCTCTGAAAGGCTCTGCCAAGTCTTCTAATCCCACTTTGCTATTTAGAGGTCCCTGGGTTCGCAGTCATGCCATGTTTGGAAGCTAAACTGAGATATCTCCCATGTTTAGATCCTCAATAGCCTCCTATCTGGTCCATCCTTCTGATCCGAACACATTTCCCTTGTTTGAGACCTACCAGAGGCTTTCCACTGTTCCCTGCTACTTGTCTCTCCAATTCTGTAATTTGGTGCCTCCTTCAGGCTGACAAGTGCTTCCAGTAAGTGGTATCAAAAGCATTAACCTTGCTGGTCTCAAAAGGCTTTTTTTTTTTCTTCTCTCCATTCTGTATCATGATTTAGTGTGCTCTTCTCTCAGAGGGAGTGATCTTTACCTCCAAATCTCCCCCTGTTCTGCACCACATTCCTGTGACCAACCTGATGCTCTCTTTCAGGACAGAAACAGTGGTAGAGAAGCTGTTAACCAACTGGATGTCCATCTGCCTGTACGCGTTTGTGAGGGTGAGCTCTTTGTCCCGGTTGTGGTGTAGAGGGGCCAAAAGAGGGGAGACAGGCACAGCTTTGCTTTGTGCCTCACTCGTAGCTGAAATAGTGCCAAGGTCACCCTGTATTCCTCAGGGTGAGGAATGAGAGCTGGGCTGCTCACTGGGAACAGGGATGCTTGAATCAGCATTAATACCACTCATTGTTTCCAGGATGTGTCACCAGGTCATGGAGGCCTCAGTGTAGCTCCTTTATCTTGAAACACACAGGCCACAGGCTGGTCTGTGCATGGGAGGACAGGTGCTGGTCTAATTCCTTTTCTGGAGGGCTGGTGGCGGGCAAGGAGTCTCTCAGATTAGTGACACAGAGGCAGAACAATGCCTTGGTCATGTGCATCTCTCTGGTAGCTGGATGGTGCGCTTTTCCTGCGCATGGAGCAGGAGCTGTTGGCACAGGCTCTGTCTTTGCCTTCTGTGGCTTAGCTGGGGTATCCTCAGTCCTGCCTGATATCCATGTTTCCAAGCCTGGGGTTCTGCTGGGAAGAGCAAGCTGAATTTCTCCCCTTCCTTTCCATGCCAGGATTCTGTCGGGGAGCCCCTTTACATGCTGTTTCGAGGAATCAAGCACCAGGTGGACAAAGGGCCAGTTGACTGGGTGACAGGGAAAGCCAAATATACCCTGAATGACAACCGCCTTCTGAGAGAGGACCTGGAGTACCGCACTCTGGTGAGCACCAAATCTTCTGTCCTCTCTGGTACGACAGGGCTGAATGTCTCTGCTCCCATAACCAAGGCACAAGTGCAGCATCCTGCCACTGTCTCCTGGGAGCCAGGTTTGTTCCAGCAGCACAAGTCCGTAGATGATGAAGAGCTCTGCTAAAGCAGGCGCTTTTGCCCCAGGCTGATAGGAGCCTTCACCACAGTCATCTGGTATATACGTGCTGTGCTGATGGCACATCGAAGCTCCTCCCCAATGCTGTTGAACTGGCTTCCAGCTCTTGACACAAGGCTAAGAACACAAGACTGAGGTGTTTAACATCTGTGATGTTTTCTTTTCTGAATCTCCCAGCGAAAGGACTAGCTGTTAACTTGCCTGAATGCCAACCCATCAAAGGTGTAAATGTGTCAGATGTAATCTTATCAGCTGAGTAGCTGTGACCTTTTCTTCCGCAGACCTTAAATGCTTTGACACAAGCAGGAGTTGGTGCAGGAGGGGCAGAAGACTCTCAAGGGATTTCTGCGAAAGTGCTGGACTGTGACACCATAACGCAGGTGAAGGAGAAAATCCTAGATCAGATCTATAAAGGGACGCCATACTGTCACCGGCCAGACCCAGACACCCTGGACCTCGGTGAGCAGAGCTCTTTGGTGACAAAACTCAGTGAGGAAGTGAAGGAATGGTGGTTTGCTGTCTGTGCGCAGCACCCTGGCACGTGTGACATTTGTCATTCTCTGCTGAGTGTGCAGAATCACTGACCAAGGGTCTCGTACTCTGGCTGGACACAACGGGGAAGAGGCTGTAACAGAAAGAGGCAGGGGTGGGAAAGAAGCAGTTGGATTCAGCCTCTTTCATTTCATGGTGTTCTTTGCCAGACTCAGACCACAGCAATGACTTGGGCAAGGGGATATTGAAAAAAGTATGGAAAATGTGTGGGAGGGGAGGGGGATTTGAGTGCAGTGCAAAGATGCTGTGGGCACAGACTGGCGCTTTCTGGCAGTGAAGTCAATGGCAGCCTCTCAATAATATATGTCAGGGAGGATTTTTGCCCATGGCAGTTAATGAATGGTAGAACTTACATTGGGAGAGAAAACACTCAGTTTTCCATTTTCTTAATTCTTTAGCTGTTGATGAATAGCGGTGACATTTAGAGATGAGAAGGTACCGAGGAAATAGTAGCTGATAAGAACTATGGGTGCATGTTTGTGGTTTGAACCATGTGCTTGAAGAGTCACAATCTGACAGAATTTGTAGGAACATGACAGGTGGAACCTGGGAGGCCATGAGGCTACCTGTCCCTCTGTGCTCGGAGGGGTCTGTCATGTGACTGCAGGACTCAGCATCATTACAGGCACTTGCTCAGGTTATATTGTCTGTGAAATAGCACAGGTAAAAATTGACGAGGACTCGAGGGTATGTAACAAGGTCAGCCAGACTGAAGCAGATGATGCCTCGAATTAGAAGTTAATCCTTTAATTTTCTATGTTTCAATGGCTGTAGAGTGGAGATCAGGGCTGGCAGGTCATCTGATACTGTCCGATGAGGATGTGACGTCTGTTGTTCAAGGAACTTGGAAACGTCTGAACACTCTTCAGCATTACAAGGTCAGAACTGTCTGCCATTGCCTTGTCTCTCCTCTCATCCTTCTACACATTGTCACGCTCTGTTTGTGGCTCTGGCTCCTGGTGGACCACTGTCAAAAGGGTGGACCTTTCTTGCAGAGCATATTCAAATTAAGGCAGTGCTGTGGCTGCAGTCTGACTTCAGCAAGCACAGCCCTGTCCTTATCTCGTACCTGAGACGTGGACACGCGTAGGGCTTGGAAGGATAGGCACGAGTTCATACTGCAGTGAAGGTGATGTGCTGGATCTGTTCCTGTTCCAGGCCAGATCAGTTAGCAGGTGATGACACACTGAGCTGCAAAGTACCTTCTAAGAATGGAAAGAGGGATTTTTTTAATTACCTTGCACCAGTATGTCATATCTTGCCCCAATATGTTAGTACCTTGCTGCAACATGTTCTAGATGTAAATGACCTCAGTCCCTGAATATTATCTTCATTGTCCTTTGAACATGTCTTTTTAAATTGGTACAGACAAGATTTATCTCACCCTCAGGAAAGACGGTGATGGTGTCTCAAAATCCCTGTTTCTGTCTCTATTTCTAGTGATGGTACAGCCTGTTTTGGTCTACAAGCACTTCCCTATTGTGCTGATGAGAAATATGTCATTTGTTTTGAATGTTGTTGTTTTGCTTGTGTGCAGGTGCCTGATGGAGCAACAGTAGCACTGGTCCCACGCCTGACCAAGCACATCCACAGGGAAAATCAGGATTACATCCCAGGAGAAAGTGAGTTTGATGTCTTGTTCTCATAAAATGACTTTAGAGCATTTGCCAGTTAATGGGACAAGTCTTTTGCCATAACCCCAGCTTTATGCTGATATAGAAGGCTGACACATGCTTTGGACCCTCATAGGATTGTCAGGAAATGTGAAAGCTTGGTCAGGTGAGGTCAGAGAAAAGCAAAAGTGTGAGAGCAGAGGGAAGCTGGGCTGGGTGTGAAAACGCAGAACAAGCACAGTTGTCTGACTCTCTAGGGCTGAGTACAGTCTGCAACTTGTAGAAATCTTAATACCCTCAGGTGCTGAGCATGGCCTGAGGGGGGTGATGGGATGCCAGGCAGTTTCCATACTGCCTGGCAGAGTGGACAACTTCATGGATACTCCTGTGGTGTGAGGGACAATAGCCACAGGCTGCAGCTTACGAGATTCAGATTGGATATGGAACAAGCCTTCTTCAGCAAAAGGGTGGTTCAACCCTGAAACAGACCACTGGGGTGGTGGGGGATCTCTGTCTGGGGAAGTTTCCAAGGTTGGAAGGTTTTGAGTGGACAAAGGCAACCTGCTGTACTGCTGGCAATGGTTATACGCAGGAAGGCTGGATAGAGGCCTCCAGAGATTCCTTCCCATTTGTGTTTCTGTTACACTGGGAAATCTTGCTTTCTTGGGGTTCACCTGGCCAAGGTCTACTGTGAGAGAACCAACATTCATCTGTAAACAATTGCTTGGTTTAGAAACACCAATGCTGGAAGATGCAGATGAAGGCGGGATCAAACTTTGGCACCTGGTAAAACCAACAGAAGAGCCAGAGCTTCCCAAGCATCGGCGTGGGAGCTTAAGAGATCGGGAGCGGGCCAAGGCAATCCCAGAGATCTATCTGACACGCCTGCTCTCAATGAAGGTGAGAAGAAGCACAGATTGTGTTGCGCTTGGGATCTTGCCTTCCTTCACATCCCCCAGCAGATTGCAGGGGTGTGTGTGAAGATGAAGCAATACCCTTTACCTGCAGTGGCTTTGAGTACATTTGAGTCTCCTCTACATTTTGCTTTGTTCATGAGCTTCTCCCTGGCCTCTGTTCCACAAACCACAAGGGCCTCCTTTCTCCTTCGCTTCTGCTCCCTTCAGTGGGGGTGGAGTACCCTTGGATGGGCGAGGGGCTGTCACTGAGCAGAAGAGGGTGACCTTTCATCTGTGAGGCCTGGGCTCTCTACTTTGCTCTTCCTGTGCTGACTCTGTCCTGCTTGATTTTCCACAGGGCACTCTGCAGAAGTTTGTGGACGACTTGTTCCAGGTGATCCTCAGTACCAACCGCCCTGTCCCTCTGGCAGTCAAATACTTCTTTGACCTGTTGGATGAGCAGGCCATACACTATGGGATTGCAGACCCTGAGACCATCCATATCTGGAAGACAAATAGGTAGGGTGTTCCTGAGGGCCCTGGAGGAGGCACTGCTGACTTGCTTAGAGCTTGCAAAGTGACAGCCACCTCTGCCTACTGAGGAGGAGCAAAATGCAAGTGCATGGCAGCAGACCATAGGGTGAAGAGCTGGTTTTGCTGGGAGGGCAAAGCAGAGAGATGCAGTGCCATGTAGAATATCTTTCAGCACTGTAGCTGCTACCTTTGCTGATGCCCTGTTGCACTTCTGTCCTCTCGACAGCCTCCCCCTGCGATTCTGGATCAACATCATCAAGAACCCCCAGTTTGTTTTTGATGTGCAGACGTCGGATAACGTGGACGCTGTGCTGCTGGTCATTGCGCAGACCTTCATGGATTCCTGTACAATAGCTGACCATAAGTTAGGGCGGGTGAGTACCGAGGGAGAAGCGGGGGAAGCATGGTTGGCACAGAGAGTTGAGTAGTGCTGCCTTAGGAAGGCAATAATGTTTACATAGCCCCATGGAGACAGCAGGCCAGGCTCCCCCTGGCTTCCATGTGCAACTGGAGAGTAATGGGGGCTCCTGGGAAGAGAGGAGGGAAGACCAGATTTTGTTTAGCAACAAGAAGGTGTTGAGGAGTGCTCTTTATTTACAGCTTGCAGCTACTTGGGGGACAGAGCTAAACTCTAGTTGGCTGTGGCAGACAGTGGGAGTCACGGGATGCAACTTGGGACATTCAGGTTAGCCATTAGAAAGACTTTCCACCATCACTACTCGCCCTGTGCTGAGGGTGGAACAGTTCTGCACAGGTCACCAGAGATGGGATGGGTGGATCTTTGGAGCACATCAGGCATCAGCTGTGCATAGCCATAGCCAGTGTGATATCATACTGGTGATCACCCAGCTCCAAAGAGAAGGCTGGACTAGGAATCCCAGGGGTCCCTTCATCAACACATCTCAGGGTACCTCAGACTGCATTACTAGAAGAGAGCTTGCTATTTGAAGTGCCTCTCCGTGCAGAGGACAAAAAATTCCCGATCCTGAATAAATGGCAGAAAATAGCAGTGATGGTGTTACCTGCTGAGGTTAGTCCAGAGCACGATGCAGGAGCTTTTCGTAACTAATTCTGGTTTTGAATGTTCAAGGACTCTCCAATCAATAAGCTGCTTTATGCCCGGGACATTCCTCGCTACAAGCAGATGGTGGAAAGGTAAGTGATGGATGTGAGGAGTTGTAGTTTCAGCAGTGAGGAGGAGGGACCATGCACTAATTGCCTGTGTACCCCTGTCTAGGTACTACGCAGACATTCGTCAGACCATCTCTGCCAGTGACCAGGAGATGAACTCTGCCCTGGCCGAGCTATCACGGGTAAATAAAAGTATTTCAGAACTCACCTGGCCCCTCACCTGTGTATCCAGGAGAGAGTTATTAATGCAAAGATGAGATATTCCAGCTGAGTGTGCAGTTCTGCTCAGACACACTGACTGTGCCCAGTGGCTGCCCTGCACCACAGGGAGGGTGAGGGTCTGCCCAGGCAGCACTGGAGAGAAGAGGGATTAGTCAAGGATTCAGGGCAAGAAATACATGTGATTTTTCCTTTGCTAGGAATTGTTGGCAAATTCTCTTTCCTGTTGCTTTCCTAAAGAGTTGTGAGGACACAGAATTTGACAGGACATTTGTTAGGTGTCTCACAGTTTTGTCTAATTTCCTCTCTTATAAACAGAATTACTCAGGTGACCTCAATTCCCTGGTGGCTCTACATGAATTGTACAAATACATCAATAAGTACTATGACCAGGTGAGTGTGTGTTTCCAGCAGGTATGAACATGCCTTTCTCCTTCTACCAAACAAAAAAACCTACAAAAATTAACAATTAAGAGCAGCCAGACTATTCAAACACTGTGTGTCTTGTTTCATTGGCATGCATCACTCATGTCATCAGTTTGCTTTATTCTTATCAAAGAGCGAGGGAGGAGATCAGCAAAAAGAACTTATCTCTAACTTGAAGGCTGTTGGGATTTCATGTACGCTTCTTCATTTTTACTCCAATATCCAAATAATCTACTTAAAAAAGAAATTCAGTTCAGATTAATTTACTAAAGACTTAATTTTCAGGTGAGAAGTTTAGCATTCTTTTTGCCCTGTGAAGTCTGTAAATTACTACAATGAATCTAGAATATTTCTTTTGTGGTTAATTTGAGATTATTACTACATACCCGCTCTAGACTAGAGCATGCTGAATTCCAGCTTGAGGTTCTCCATGATGCGTGGAGTTGAGTTGGTTGGGTGTCGTGTGCTGGAGAAAGGCTGCCAGTGAGCTCTGTCTTGTTGCAGATCATTACTGCCTTGGAAGAAGACCCGACGGCACAGAAGATGCAGCTTGGATATAGACTGCAACAGATTGCAGCAGCTGTGGAGAATAAAGTCACAGATTTGTGACAGGCACAGACAGACTGCTCTCCCCTGGCTGAACGGGGACAGTGCTCATCCTAGTTGATAAACAGGGTGTCCTGCTGCCATTGGAACCAGACTCTCCAAGGAACCTGCGGGTGACATGAGCAAGGGGATGGCCAAGGCAGTACAAAGTACAAGCGTCCTTGCATCTCAGAGAATATTTTTTTACAGGTTTTTTTTCTTTTTAAAAGCAAAATGAAACAAAAATAAAGGACAAACTTTGGTTTTCCCTGGCAGACTGCTGAGGGGCCGCACAGGTCCTTCCTACAGATGTTACGTGAATGTGCCAAGTTTCCAAACCGTGTTATTGAAGAGCCAGGTGACAACACCGAGCACTGTGTCTGTGGAGTCCTCAGCCTTGCACGGATGCCCTTTCCAGTGCTGGGACACTCCCTGCTGCAACCACTCATTTCCTTGGGGATCAGGAAGCTTTTCCTGGGTTGACCGCTGTGCTAACCTCTGTCCCCAGCTAGCAAGCACTCCTGAGAAACTCCTTGCAGCAATGTCCCTGCTGGTCCCAGATGTTGGATGTAGAAAGGAGAGTATCCGATGGTGATGGTCTCTTGCTCCCCAGTGCTCTGGTCTCTGACAGCTCGTGCATGGCACCGGCTTGGCTGGAATGTGCTCACCAGCATGGGTGCTTGCCATGGGGCCCACTGTAAATGAACAGCACCCCCTCACCCTTTCCCTCAGGACAAATTCAGTGTGTGAGAGTCGCTGCCTGGCTCGCTTCAGTCTCCACTGACCGAGCTCGGATCTGTCTTCCTGGTTCCTTGTGCTCAGAGGTTGCCCTGCTCTTTGGAAAAGCACAACAAATGCCTTGTGCCACTCCCCCTTCCTCCAGTGTCCAGCTGTTCTGCTGCTCTGAACTGGACTTGTAAATACCCTCAGAAAGTTAATGTATTTAAATGCTAAAGGATAATGTTTAACTTTGTGGCTTTGAGACAAAGCTTTTCTTGGAGAAGTATCTCTGTGCACTTCTACTGACAAACGTCTGTCAGCACTGGAGCAGTTTTCTCCACTGCTTTGTCTGCAGGGATAACTCGTAGGTGTCTCCATTGTCGTACCAGCAGCTCGCCTTTCCCCGTGGCTCAGTCCCAGGCTCTCTGCGTGCTCTTCTCTTAGGCTTGCCTTACACCTGACTCACAGCTTCACTGCTCACACTCTCCTGTTGTGGCACGTAGAAGGGTTATTTGGTGAGCTGTGAACTCAAAGGAGCTGTGAAGCACAACCATGATGTTCCCAAGGAGGGTCGGGTGTCCTGCAAAAAGGAATGATTTGTGCATGGAGGAGAGGCTGGAGCAGGCACAAGCACAGTTAGTTGGCAGCTGTCACTGGGCAGCTCCTCACTGCTCCCTCCTTAGGTCCTCCACTTTGTGAATAGTCCTCTGCCCTTCTAGGAGCCAATTTATAAGGGTGCCCCCTCGTTCTCTTTCCCCCCGCTGCTAATTCCACACTGATGTCCTGTGTGCCTGAGTCAGGTAGACAGGTCTGAGTCCTCTGTCACTACTCTGAGGTGGTGAGCAGAGCTAGAACAGAGCAGGATCATGTCCCCCTACCTCTCTTTACATTGCATATAGCAGTAATTCCAGGCCTGCTCCATCAGCCCTGTGGCTTTGTGCGAGTGCTCTGCAGTTGCAAAATTGTTCTTGGAGCCATGTAAAAACAGGCTAATGCTGGCCTCTCTTCCTACAAAGCTGGCTCTCCTGTGACCCTCTCTCCAGCAGTATAGCAGTATTCCCAGGTACATGGTGTGCCCAGAGTATGAGCAACATCCCTGTGCCACCTTCTGCTCCTACCCTGCTGTACGGAGCAGCAGGGTGGCCAGCTGGCTGCTGCCAGGCAAAAATAGGGCTGCAGAGTTTGTGTCTTTCTTTAGGTGAGGACCAGTTAGGGTCTCACTCCTGCCTGACCACCCATTTCCACAAAACTTATGGGAACTTAGCATCTCTGAAACTTCCGTCTTGACTAAATCTGATTAAATCGATCCCCCCAAAAAGCTGGGTGGAGGAAAGGACTGCTGGATGGGAAAAAGCCAATACAATGCATGTTAGTAAAGCCCATTCCTTTAGGGACTGTGGGAGGAGATTCCTTGGTTTGAAGCAGGTGCAGGTATAGTAGTGGAATAGTGTTGTCCTGTTGTGTGTTGGTGGATGGACTTTCTGCCCTAGGAAACAAGGCCTAGTTTGTGGCCCCTCCAACTTGCTGAGTGTCTGCCAGAAGCCACAGAATCTCTGCTGGATTTCTGGCTCTGCAGACTGGCAGTGCCTGCCCCTATTTTTGCAGAATTATCTCTGCACTTTCCCAGAACAGGGTGGCTCGAGGCTTAATTCTCATTCCACCTCCCACTGGTATCCACATCCTCCTTGCTTCCCAGTAGTGTTCCTGGATGTTGGAAATTATCAGCTTTCTCCGAGTGTATCTGTGAAAGTCTGCTTTTATTAGAGCAATAATCAAGACTTACAAATAGAGCTAAACATAGGTGATTGACTTATTTAACATCTTCAGCTTGTCCTTGCATGGCTGGACAGGACACACTGCCCGGTGCAGGTGCCGTGAGGGTGGAAAGCTGGTAGTGCCCATCTCCTCCCATCCGTCTGTCCTCAGTGTTCTAGATACCAGCATCCTCCTCTCTGTGGACACGCACTGAAGGCCCTCGCTGGGATCAACTTGGGTGTTTAGGCATGGCCCCCCTTCTCTCCGTCCATGCCCCTCTCCTGTGGCAAAATCTGTTTCTATGACAGGGTTCTGTTGCATTTAAATTTGCACAAAACAGGTTTTATTATGAAATTCCCTATTGCAGGGAAAACTTATTTATTTATTCCTCGCGATCCTTCCAAGTTTTTTCCGGTCTCTGCCTGATTCCACGACCAGCCGGACATTCCTTGTCAAGGGCAGAGAATCCTGTCTGGATGTTCCTGTTTGCTTGCAGGTAGCGAGTTCTGTGGGCACCAGCAGAGAGAGCCCTGCCACCGCAGCCAGTCCCCTCCTGCAGGACACAGGCACATCGAGGGGATGTCACTGCTCCAGTGGGACTCGCAGGACGGTGATGTTCCCGAGTGGCAGGCACCCAGCTTTATTTAGTGCTGCGGTCAGAGGGAGGGACTTGCTTCTGCCGTGGTCTGGGTGAAAGGCTGAGAACTGATCAGTATTACAATAAATCTCTGTTAGTGTATTTGAATGTCTCTCCCGTTGGCACGATGAAGCACAGCTGGCACCCACGTGACGTAGATGTGAGAGTTCTTGCTGTCATCTGTCTGGTGGCAAATTTAGGCTGTACCTGAAAGCTTTTTTTTGTGGTAGAAATGATGGCTGATTTTTTAAATGAAAATAGAGGGTTCTTGGATGCTGCTGCCTCGGTGGAATGCCGTTTCTTTTTCAGGGTGTGCCCTGGTTGCAGCAAGATGCTGCTTTTTTTTTTTTTTTTTTTTTTTTTTTTTTTTTTTTTTTTTTTTTTGTGCCTTTCTTGTGGGGATGATTATTTTGGTTTCCAGAACACCCAGGGCATTTGCTCTTGTAGTCTTTTTCCTGGTCCTCTGTCCTGGTGACTCTGCCCTCTCCCAGCCTTGTGACTTGGTGTCTGTCTGTCTGTTATGGTATGGCCTGACCTGCATTTATGCCCTGCCACACCTTAGGTTCTGCTCAGAGCACCCAAGGTACTGTCTTTCTCAAATTTGAATTAATAATTAATATAAAAAGCTTGAAAAAAATTTGAATTTTGTTACATAGTGTAATAACTGTTTGTAGATACTGTTCTGAGATGTAGGAATCTATTGGTGACATAAGAGGTTTTGTCTGTAAATAATCAGTTTAGAGTTCAAATGATTTTAATAAAGAGAATTCTTACACAATAATTCAATAAATTTTAATATACAACCTCTGTGCCATGCTTGTATTGCATGATGATGCAATTACCCAGAATGTATTTGCCTCTTTTTCTTCCGAAGTGGAAACTGTGTACTCTTAAGCACCACGACCTGGAAGCTGTGCAAGGAGCAAGGCTTTTCCCTCTTCCCTAGGCTCTGTTTCTTCAAGATAACCTTGTGCCACCTTCCACCTGCATCCCTCTGCAGTTTCCAGAGCTCAAATACCATCCCTGACCACGGGAGAAGGCAGCCTCCCTCCACAGACACTCGTGTTGGGCTGGCACTGGGGCCACACGGTGCGTGGCAGCTCTGGCTGTGGTCTCTCGCTGTGGGTAAGGGTTGCTGAAGGTACACTGTTGTCACTGTTGGTCACTGTTGTCCACCAGCCCGAGGCAGAAGCCAGCGTTCCTAATTTACCGAAACAACTTAAATGAATTTCACAGTTCTTCCCAGACAGAAAGCTGGCTCCTGGCCCATCTAACCTCTCTTCTTCCCTCCCCTTCCTTTACTAGCAGAGTTTTGTACAGAGTCTGCTTCTCCCCCTCTTTTAGTCCCTCCTCTCTGTACTGTGTGTTCTTGTTGCCCTTTAAGGGGTCACAAACCACTTGTCCCCCGCATGCTGCCCCGCAGGGCTCAGCACCCGGCCTGGCGCAGCCTCTGCCCCCTCCCTTGGTATTTTTAGTGCAGGGAAGGCAGGTGAGAGCAGAGGGGCACAGGCAGGGGGAGAACCGCTCTGGGAGGCCCTGGCCTGGGTTTGGCAGCCTGGAGCTGCAGCAGAGCTACTGCAGGCAGGGTTAACCCTTTGCTGCAGGGCTGGGACCCGGTCTCTGCAGCCTCAGCCAGGAAACCCGAGCTGTGCGAGCCCAGGGCCCCATCGAGGGGGAGGCCAGGCCAGGCCGTGCCCAGCTCTAGTGTGAGGCTGCAGCATGTGGCAGTGCGGGAAAAAAAAATGTGATTCTTACTGTGTGTGGCCTTTTCCTCCCCAGTGTTGCATGGTGCTGGGATGCTCAGGTCCCCCCAGGGCTGCGGGGAGGATGCTGCTGCGCTTGCTCTCCAAGAGAAAGGAACAGGGGAAGTGTGGGCTGTGTGGCCACCAGCACCATACTGTGATGGTGTTCGACTGTGTGCAGGCACAGCTGGAGAGGCTGAGGTGCCTCAGGTCTGGCAGTGTGGCACAGGGATTGGTCTGGGAACAGGGATGGCTGTGCCAGGCAGAAGATGGTGCCGCAGGAGCAAGTCCTGCTGGCACACTGCTGGGAGCAGAGGGAAGAGTCCGGCAGCCCCATGGTTTCTGGGTCTGGGGAAGGCAGAGCAGAGGGGGAGGACTTCTCTGTTTCCATCTCAGTAGAGCTGTGAATTTCCCGCTATAAATAGTTGCTGTGGAGACCGTGAATCTACTGCAGGCTGACAGGCCTGCTGCCAGGGAGGCAGGGAGAGGCCAGCAGTAAAGTGAATCCACCGCAGCTGTCTGAGGTCTCCTGCTCTCCCAAAGCCAAGGTTGTTCCCAGAAGTGGTGGTGTGATCTGATACCCTGCCCCACTCCTCGCCACGGCCATCCAGCGATGCAGAAGTTTGGTGGGCTCAAGGACACCCCTCCTGGGGCAGTGCAGACTAAAATCAGAGCAGGACCAGCTGGTGTCTCCCTTTGAAGAGCTCCAGAATGAGCCCGATGACAAAGAGAGTGGCGTATCCTGCCCATGAGCTGCTGCATGGTGAGTCTGTGCTGGGCCCTGGGGCTCAGAGCCCCACCGGGGCCGCTTGTGTGCTGTGTGCTGTGACTTGCAGGGTTGCTGTGCTCAGCAAGAGCTTGTAGGTCTGTGGTGGTGCAGAGGCTGAGAGAGTGTATTGCTCTGGTGAGTTCTGCCACTCCAAAGGTCCAGGTGCCATAAGGCATGACTGGTGTTGGGCAGCTCTGTACGCTGCTCCATGCAGGTTGGGTGGAGGAGTCCAGGCCAGATGTGAAACATTGCTCCTTGTCCATGACTCTCACAAACCAGGCAGGAGCAGTTCTTGGGCCGACGTTCTCTGAGCTAGTCCAGGCCTGCAGCAATTCAGTGGGTTCTGCACAAAATAAGTGGAATGACAAAAGCAAAATAAGTTGTAGTTAACGTAAAAGTGTCAAGAAATGAAGGATTAAAAGCACCAATTGTCTTTTATCACAAAGCTTAGAAAAGTGCATTTCACTTTCCTGTACCAAGTTGCATAGCAACACTCTTCATCTTTTGCCAGTGCTTCCATCCAGAAAGGGTGGATGGAGGTAAATCTCGCAGGCCTAAGGATGGGCTTGTCTTGCCTCTGCAGCAACAAGGCCACCAGGGCCCAGTGAACTGCCCAAAAGCTCTATCGGTCCTAGGGCTAGGACGAGTCTTACACTTTGGGTCTGCCTCTGGGTCCTATTTTCTCGCTGAAGTCTCCTATTACCAGAACACTCCACCAAGGGAAGAAGCTGTTGAACTCCCATCTCCACACACTCATGAGTTTACCATTTGGCAGGTAAATGGTAAACCACATCATTAAATCTTTCTTGCTCTCAGCTCAGCCCCTGCTGTCCTCATGATGTGAGTGAAGAAGGCTCAGGCAGATGCTGGTGGTACAGGAGTGTGTGAGGCTACTGATAAGTTTAGTCTGTGCACAAATAAGGAAAATTTTTATTTCAGCTCTTTTTCATAGGTAAGATGTCAGCAAGTATTTGCTATAAGGAGTGGCCATGCAGACATGCAGCATCCTGGAGGTTTATACCTAAAAGAGACTGATTCTGAACAGCATAAATGCAAGGGTTAGAGGTGTAGAAGTGTGAGGAGGGGGAGGCATTTTGAGCTCCTCTCAGACTTCTGTGCAGGCTTGGGTGAACAGAATAACGCCAGCTCTGGCACTTTGGATTTTCCCTGGCAGGATGAAAGTCTTGAGCCTAGTCTGACCCTTAACTAGAACTGTGTTGGGAGCTTGCTGGGTGCCCAAAGGCAAGCTGTGCCTCTGGCTGCTGTGCTGGGAGAGGAGCATCAGCACGTGGAAAGAAACTTTAAGGTTTTGAGGAAGTCACACCTCTGTCTCGGCACCTGGAAGATGTTACTGTTCCAGAACAACTCCCCGCCACCAGCACTGCCAGCCCTCTATAATTATTTCTGAAAATCCTCTGGTTCAGATGAGTTCTTAGCTTTAGCGACCTGATTTGGAGGATTTAAAGGTCAATATTTCTACCTCTGCTAATGGTCTATGGGCATTACTATCACCTGTCTCAAGCTCTCACAGTGTGTGTTAGCTTGAAGCTTCAGCCATACAGCAAGTGACATTTCCAAATTATGAAAGGCTGGGTTGGGAGTGCCCCAGCTACGGTGGCTTAAACCTGTATTTCATTAGCAACAAGGGCTCTGGGCTGCTATTTCAGGTGACCAGAACTGAAGCCAGTCCTACATCGGTGCTGCGGCACTGGGGGACAGCAGTTGGATCAGTCTGTCTATGCTGTCTTGGTGTTTGTACCTTGGGCTGTCATAGTAACAAACCCCAGGAGCAGCCCCTTGCCAGGATGTCCTGTGGCCTTGCTGGGATGTCACAGGACGGTCAGTGATAAACCCGTGCTCTGCCCCAGGGCTGGGCTGTGGGCAGAGGAGCAGCATTGTAGTGTTTAGAATGCAAGTTCCGTTTCACACCCCTCTGGAGCGGGAGCCTTCTCCTGCCAGCCAAAGCCCAAATTCCCTCCTCGGCCAGGATGGGGATAGGGAGGGAGTGCTTTCCCTGGCTGTGGGAGGGGATCCCACAGACCCCACTAAGCCCCTGAAAATACACACTAGGAAACCTGAGACTCCCACCTGGCCCTGGCCTGGGACCAGCCTGCCAGCTTTCCTCTTCTGAACTCTTAAAATAATCCCTGTCTCCCTGAAGTGCCAAAAGCATTTGTAACAGCCTGACTCCGGGAGCTGCTGAAGGGAATGGGAAGGAAAGGGGTGAGGGCACACCAGAGGTACGGCCACCCTGCAGCTCTCCAGCTCTCTTGAAAGGAGTAAAGTGCTGAAGATCGCACCACCTATGTCCCAGGACTTGGTGTCCCACCGCCTCCATCCCCTCGTGCCAGGATCTGCTGTGCTGCAGGGCCATGGAGGAGCAGGTGCAGCAGGAGATGCCGTCAGCCCAGTGCACAGGTCAGTCCTTGGGCATGAGGCTCCAGAGATGAGATCATGCCAGGCTCTTCCCAGGCTAGAGGAGGCCACTGGGGCCTGTCAGGCTGTCCTCAGCTGCTCCTTCAGTCTAAGAGCATTTAGAGATGTCACTAATATCTCTTGGTGATGGTCCCCACAGGAGGCCACCACCCCATGCAGGAGGGAGAGGTGTTCAACACGCGATACCAGGTGCTGCAAAAGCTGGGCTGCGGCGCCTTTGCCACTGTCTGGCTGTGCCGGGACATGAGGTGAGGGGCCCAGTGCCATTCAAGGAGGTGGGAAGGGGTGGCTGATGTCCTGGGCAGGGCTGGCCCCTCTCGCAGAAACAGCAGAGCACAGCCTGGGAGCACGCCGGGCATCCCTGAGCACAGGGAAAACCTGGCAGCGAGATCAGTGGGATGCAATGAGCAAGAGCTGGTCCCCAGAAATCAAGGAGCATAAATGAGGTGGGATCAGCCCTTGCTCTGCATTTTCTTTTCTGTTTAGACCCTGCAGCTCTTTTTCTCTCCAGTCCCTTGGTGGTCCCTGGGGCAGCTGTGCTGCCAGACGCCAGCAGGAGGGATGCCCATGGGCCTGGCACGCTGCAGACCGAGGCCAAGGCTGCCTGCGGAAGGGCAGCACCCTCCCTGGGGAGCCCAGGGCTGGCCGGCTGAGAGAAAGGGAAGTGCTGCTGGTCAGGGCCACTGACATGCATTGGCTGACAGCTGTGGTTCATTTCCCAGGAGGAAGAAACAGGTAGCCGTGAAGGTTCTGAAGAGCAGGGAAGGCTTTGCTGAGACTGCCCAGGATGAGGTTGCTTTCTTCCGCTGTGTAAGTATATTCCGTAGGTCTGTGCTTTGCTCCAGCGGATGGCAACTGAGTTCAGGTTTGAGTATCAGCCTCAACATCCCCTGTGCCTCCAGGTCTCAGTCCAAGGAGCTAGGTGGGGAATAGGAAAAAAAAAACAAAAACGAAAGTTGGGGAATTCATAGAAATCACCCTGGCTCAGCACTGGCCTCTGAAAGAGGCACCTTCTCCTTCCTCTGTCATATTGGGACATGTCGGCTGTGTCCCACTTGCCCTGTCAGCCCATTTCTTTTAGCTGAGACTGAAATCCAGCAAAAAGGAGGAATCTGCAGAATGATAAGGTGGATAATCAACAGAAGAAGGTGGTAATGTTCTCAAGCAGGAGATGGGAGCATGTCTGCTGTACCTGTGTCATTCACAGAGGAACGTCACTCAGAGGACATTGCTGTGTCACAACACTGATACTGAAGTAAAAGGAAATATCTGCAATAGAAAAAAATATACCAAAATCCAATAAACATCTGAAGTCAGAAAGCTTCTCCCAGCCTCTGCTAATGGAGGTGGTAATTAGTTGCCTGTATCTCGGTCGTAGCAAATCGCCTTTGAAGTTGGCTTGAACTGCTAGTTTTAGAAAGCTCATGGTTACAATTCTTCAGGTTTGCTCAAGCTTACATCAGCTTCAGATGAGTAAAAGCCATTAAATTCTGCATTTTAAATTACTCTGTGGCCTTTCTCCAACAGGTTTGAGAAAGGTTTAGTTAACACCTGTAAATTTGTAGGCCCTATCTGAAGGGAGATGAGCCAGATGCAATGATGCAAGAGGAAGTACCAAGTGGCACTAATTTAATGTAATCAGAGGGCTGCTTTTCTACACATCAGCAGAACCCTGTGTACAGACTGAGGCTTACCCCTGATTTATTATTAATTCTGAGAGACACACCTGCCCATTCGGCAGCATACAGCTGGTTTCCAGGGCTGTTCCCACCAGCACTGAGGGGTCAGTGCCTGCAGAGCTGCCAGGAGAGATGATCTGGTCTCTGCTTCCAGGGCTGCTCACTTCTATTGTGCCAGAGCAAACCTTCTGGCACTGGTGCAGGTGGATCTGGCACCTGCAAAATGAGCCAAGCCAAAACCCCGGCAGTTGTGGCTGTGAAGAGAGAAAAAACCACAGTATGAACTGCTGTACCAGGACCAGTGCTTTGGGAGAGCAAGCCCCTGGTGCTCCTTGTCACGCAGGTATGTGGTGCTGGGGGTGCTGTAGCACCAGTGCCTGGAGGTTCACTCGGCACAGCATCCTGGGCCAACAGCACATGTCCAGGTGAGTGTATGCACAAGCTGAGCACAGGGTGCTGCTCTCACTGAATGCTCCCCTGGCCAGTTGCAGTTTCCACCTGCAGATTTCTCGGGCCAAGGATGATGTTTATGTGGGCAGGAATTCTCAGTGGATTTACCTTGAACCCTGGCAAGCCCCTGTGGGCTTCAGTACCCGCAGCCTCCTGTAACAAGAACTGTCCCCAGTTACCCATGTGCTGTGTGAAGAACCATCTCTGCTTTGTTTTTGGACCTCCTACATGTTGGATTTGAAGACTCCTGGCTCTAGTACAAAAGACAAGTTCACCCCCTCCACCACCCCTCCGCATCCTATAGATCTCTGCAGTACTTGCCCACAGCCAACCCTTTTCCAGCACAAAGAAGCCCCCTTCACTGGGTTCTTCCAGATGTGGAAGCTGCTCTCTACCCTGATAGGACAAGTAGCATTTGAGTGGCCAAAGACAGCCACAAGGTCTCTGCCTCTCTGCAGCCCCTTGAGGGAAATTGCTGAAGGGTTGGTGTGAGGCAAAGGAAATGGACAGCCATTGATGCTGGGAGCAGGGAGCTGTCTTCTTGGGGGAATCCCCTTCCTCCCAGCACAAGTAGGAACACTTTCTGGGTCTGCCTGGAGAGAATAAGCAGCAGGAAATGTGCTAGATACTGCCAGCAGGATTGGTGTGAGTTGTTTTAACACTGTGAGAGTGATGGTCCCACCTGGTCAAGAGCAAGACAAAACACACAGAAACTAATTCATAGTTTTCCTGATGCTGTTTTCATGGGATTTGTCATGAAGTGCCAACTCCCAGAAGAGAAAGTCTGTCAGACAGGATAAAACAGGTGCAAGGTGTCCTTGTGCATATATATGTCTCTAATTGCAGCTTCCTTGGAATCCTCCCCCTCAGGTGAGCTGCATGAAGAAGAAGGACCTGGCAGGAGAAAACATTGTCTGTTTGTTAGACGACTTCAGAATGATTGGACAGAATGGTTTCCATATCCTTCTGTGGAGAGTGCTTTTCTGGGCCAGCAAAGCTTGGGCTTACCTTGGAGAGCCCCAGGATGGTGTAAACCTGAGTGCTGTACTGCCATGAGGAGGACGAGCAGGGCTGTAGCTGGACCAGGGCACATGGAGGTGGCTGGAGGGGAGAGGCTGGATTAAGAGGTATTTGGTTGCTTTGGTGAAAGGCAAAGGGTTGGTGGGAACACCTTTCCCTGTTAGTGAATCCCTGACTCTTTCTCACATGTGTGCCTGGTATTTGAGGCGCTGGGTCCTTCCCTTCGATGTCTGATGGGAAACTACACAGCCCAGAGACTGCCCTTGCCTTTTGTGAAAAAGTCTTTACAGCAGGTGAGAACTTAACTGGAACTGGGCAAGGGCACCAAGGGGCTGTTGGCTGCAGGATGTGCCACAGTCTTCCTCCCAAGGGGAAGGGCATGACTTGGGTGTTACTGCCTAAGCCTGCAGCCTCGTCAGGTTTGGGAAGGAGCCAGAGCCATGAAGTGCCAACAGCCAGATGTACACCAGGGAGTCAAGGCTGGCACTTCTATTCCCATCATCTCAGTAATCATTGAGTTCTCCAGCAGTTCTGCTACTTGTAGGAGTAGCAGGGGACAAACAGCCTGCCATAGTTCTGCTTCTTCTGGACAAACCATCTCTGCCCTCCTGCTGCCCTGAGAAGTCCCCTCTGGCAGCAATGCCAGACTGCTGGCATTTGCCTTGGCATCCAGCCGTGGGTAGCACTGTCGGCTCCAGCAGCTTTCTGCATGGTACCACTGAAGGCTGCTCAAGGTCTCCCTCCCGTCTTTACAGGAATTTCTAAATTGCTGATTTGGTCAGCTGGTTCTCTTCCCATGTTGACGTTTTCCTGTGCAGAGCCAACTTTTCCTTCATGCCCCGTAAGGATGTGTTGTGCCGATTTAAAAGATGGTGAAAACTGAGTTTCTTAAGGGCTGGCTCTGCTTAAGGAATGGGAAACCTGAGTGAGGCCTCAGAATAGTTAAAATGTACTTTTTGCCTCTTGTGCTGAGATTTATCAGAAGTCTGCACACTTGCCAAGATGAAGATTTGCTACCCTGATTCCTGTGCCCTTCTAGGGACACTTAGAAAGAAAATTGCTTCCTCCTTCATCCTATTTTCTGTAACAGCCTCTCCTTTCTCTAAAGAAGCTCCATTAACACCTGAGTAAGTTACACAAAAATGTAGTGGCATTACCTCTGTGCTCCATTTCACACTCAGGCTTTTGCTTGATCCATTATCTGCTTTAATTGTAAAGTCTCAGATCTGTTTTCCCCCTTTCAGATGAGCACTGAGGCAGTATTTACTTCTGATTCATTCCAGTTTAGTTATTTAAATCTTTCCCCGCATTTCACAGTTACCATTTAAGGCTGATATTTCCCTGGGGCTGGTGTTCATCCCAGAATAGAATTTGATAATACAGAGAATATTTACCAGTCCTTTATGACTGACCAGAGTGTTAAAAAACAAACCTAAATCTCCCCATAGCCTTTTCTCTGTTATTGATTTCTGATAGTGACTGTTCATCTCCGGTAGGTGTTGTTTATCTCTCCCCTGTGACAGGCCAGGCTCTCCCTGCTGCATCACAAGCTGTTCTTTCCCTACATGGCTCTCCTGCAGGGCCCTGAAATCCTCTCTCTGCACTCACTCATGGTGTCCCCCCCTCTGCTGTCTGGGTTATGCTGTGTCTTCTTTCCTTGTATGATGGGACACCCTCCCATGCCATGTCACTTTTATTCAAATGGCAGTTGGGGGCTGGTTATAATCAGTGGGAAGGCACGGTGATCCCAGGACACAACAGCCATACAAACAAGAATGTTTTTTTCAGGAGAAAGTTCAGCTTTGTAATTGTAATGCCTCCTCATAGCCCCATCCTCTTCCCACCTCCCTGGGCTTGCCCAGCCGTGCTGATACCTGTGGATTGTCACGCTGCCTTTTGCTGCGGCTCACCCCAAGCTGCCCTTTCCTCACTGGGCTGTCCAGGCCTCCACTTGCTCCTGGGGCTCTGCTGCCATGTGGGGTGATGGAACCCCTTGTGCCTGCTCCCACAGGCCACCCCAACAGGAAACCATTTATGGCCGATAGTTACCATCAGTGCCCAGAATGTCCCTGACTTGCACTCCTGCTGTGCCTGGCCGCTCTAGCGGCTGCTGGGGCAGGGGAGGCGCTGGGGACCCTCTCAGGGCTGGTGTGACAGTGCTGCCTCGTTGCCCAGGTGCTGGCAGGGCTGCACTTCCTGCACAAGTGCTGCCGCATCATCCACGCGGACATCAAACCGGAGAACATCCTGCTGTATGGATGCAGCAAAAGGCTCCAAAGGCTTCTCATGGATACACTCCACTGCAACCAGGGAACAGAAGTGAAGCTAAAGGGAGCAGGTGAGCACTCCAGGGCTTTTTTAACAAGAAAATGGACTTAGGTGTTTATTGGCAGGAGGGAAATGAGAGGCAGGAGGTACAGATACCTTAGGAAAGGTTCACATCTCCTGCAACAGCCAGTACAAAACATTACAGCCAGTATAAAACATTACAGCCAGCTTATGCTGCTGAAAGGCCTCTCCTTTCTCTGCTTAACACAAACACCAGGCTGGGCTCAAGGTACCTACAGAAATGTGGTCCTGCAGGTGCGTTTGTATGAAGGACAACTACAGTTCACAGGTTAACAGCCCCACCATGACCTCGGAGCTCACTCTCAAGGCTTTAGGCATCCGACAGTTCCCCATGTCTGGTGTTACCAGCTACTGATAGGTTTACATACAGAATGGCTTGATCAGAAAGCTGTACGACACTCTTACTCTTTATTTCCCTCATTTCTGAGGTTTGTGGGAGACTTGTATGTGCTGCTAATCTTCAAGGCCTTTCGAGACATAATTTATTTGCAGAGAATGGTGTGAATATTGGATAAGATGTAGGGCTGGAGAGTTTCTCGAGAGATTAGCTCATCTCCCAGCAATGAGACCTTTCATATTATCCTTGCACTGTGTTCTCCTGTGAGCATTTCTCCCATGACAGTGCTGTTTTGTCTCTCAAACTCTGGGGCAATCAGGGAATGCTAAATTAGTGACCGAGTCTTTTGCTCGGAGCAGAAAAGCACAATATTAAGCATAGGCTGACAGTTCACTGTAAGCACTAAGCCAGGAATTACCCTTTTCTGGGATCATATAGAAGTGGAACCTTCACATTGCTTGCCAAGCAGGCTGTGTCCAAGGTCTGTGACAGCCAGGGTTGCTGAAGGCTGAGGAGAAATTACAGATGTTTTGGTTCCGACTGGTGCTCTCCTCTGGGCCCACAGTAATTTAACCTTGGTGCTAGAGGAACCTTGCAGCAGGACGGGAGCACATGGTCACGCTGTTCCACTCTGAGCTACTGTTGTCCCATTCTCTTAGGTTTTTACTGGATACCAGGTCTCCTTTTGTGTTCCTTCAAAAAACAGAGGTGGCATTTGATTTATGATAAAAAGTATTTAGGACCTTTTAGGCTGAGAAACTTGGAAGGAAGGCAGACATGCCCCTCCTGTGGTAAGTGGTATGTACCTGCTGGTTCAGAAAGACCTGATTTCTCTTTGTCCTTTCCATCTAGGAGGTGATCTTGGCAATCAATTGGAAGAATCTGATTTAATGAGCATAGAAGTGAAAATTGCAGACCTAGGAAGCGCATGCTGGACAGTGAGTCTGCTCCGAGTCTCAATCCCACGACAATGTGGGATGCTGTGTGCTTCTTTCCATCCCACGCCGTGTGTCTGTCCCTTTACAGCTGAACAGCTATTTCAGAGATGCCGATATTGGGGGATGTTATGTTTGGCACTCTCAGCTCCAAGCTGCGCACTGTCTTCCTGAGACGCTGTCAACTTTGGATGTTCCTCCAGCTCGCAGTTAGTCCCTACAATCAGAAATTTAAAACTATGTTCAGTGTGAAACGGTGGAAGGTAGATTCCCCCTGGTGTCAATGGGGCCAGGAACGTGCTGGCCATGCCCTGCGCAGAGCTGAGAACACACGTTCAGTCGTGTCCCCAATGTCCCCTCGCTGCATGAGAAGCTTGTGACCACCAGCATTGCCGTGACAGGTTTAGGGACACCACCCACAGGAGTTTGTTTCTGTTTTAGTACAAGCCTTTTTCCAAGGAGATACAGACCCAGCCATACCGTGCCCTGGAAGTGCTTCTTGGATTAGACTACAGCACTCCTGTGGATATCTGGAGTACGGCCTGCCTGGTAGGACTGGGGACAACCCTATGCCTGTAGGGGAGGTGACAGACATTACCTGGCCAGGGCAGCATGTCCTTAGCATCCACCTATCCATGTAAAGAAAGCTTGCTTGCTGAGAAGGCAAGAGGAGCTGTTAGCACACGTTCACTTTAGGGCAAAAGTCTGCTGCTGGTAAAACCCACTCCTAATTTAGTTTAAGCTCTAAGGCAAATCACGCTCCATGTAGGTTAACTCATAGGCTTGCCTGAAGCAGGCACAAGCTGCTTTTCACCCTGATGGAGCTAAAGGTGCTGTTTCACTGTGGTACAGATCGAGCCAGTGTGAGTATTTACGCATTTTAGGATGAGTTTTGTGTGATAGAGAGGGAAATTGGTACCATCAGTTAGTGGGGAAGGAAAACTCCAAGACAATTAGTGAATTAACAGTGCTACTCCATTTCTAGGCATTTGAAATGGCAACTGGGGAGTGTCTATTTGATCCTCAACCTGGGAAATACTTCTCTAGAGATGATGGTAAGACTCCATGAGTTTTATTCATTTCACTGACAGAAGTGCCACAGTCTGTATCTAAATTTGTCTTCCCTCCTTCCATCTAGATCATGTTGCTCGTATTATTGAACTCCTGGGAAGAATTCCTCCTCAAATTGTTTTCTCATGGAATAAGTCAACAAAATTTTTCAGCAGGCCAGGTAAGAACTGGCAAAAGGAAGTTTATTTTAAAAATCACTGTGGAGCTCGGACACACTCCTACTCAGCTCATGCTAAACTCTCCCAAAAGTTACTCACACAATGCAGGCTACAAGCAGGGATGGAACACAAATGGAAATTTCATAAAGAGCAGCAACACTCCCTGCCCTGCCTATCTTTGCAATCCATGAACATTCCAGGGATGAATGCAAAATCCTGAAAAACGGTCATAGCAAACACCCAACAGGGAAAGCATTTCCATTCTTTCTCCTTTGGATTTGGAGAGAATGGAAATACAGACAGGAAACAGCTCCATGCCAGGAAGGCTGAAGAGTGTAACAGGCTGGATTTCACCCATTCACTGGCAGAGAACAATGATAACCAGGAATGGGACACTCATATCCTTCCAATGTGGCTGCTATATTTAGTCTTCTGACCCAACTGTAACATCTCTTCTGCTTTATTCTCCCCAGTTCCTTTCCCTTTGACTCATGAGTCTTGGAAACCCTTGTCTTTGACCACAAGGCATCACATGATTCCACCCTTCTACAATTTGGCCTATCATCCTTTTCTGCTTTCATGTTTACCAGCCTACCCACAGTTCATTCAGTGCTTACTGCTGGTCCCATGCTGGAATTCAACAAGCACCTCCCTGCACATCCACACGCTTTGCTCACACTTATGTCTTCTATGGTGTTTAAAAGAAATGAGTCAAAATTAATTCTACATTCACTCTCCCTGTGAACCAACCTAGCCTGGCCACACATGCCTAACTTGAATCGCTGCATTTACACCATGCACTCCCCAGGAGGAGAGTCGCTTCTCGCTCAGTCATACACTCTGCTGGGCCCCACAGAGCTGGCTGGCACAAAACAAATTCAACAGGAGTGTCTTGCAAGCTCTGACACTGAAATAGCATGATGCATCCGGGTGCCTGTGGGCAGGCGCAGGGTACAAGCAGCAATGGCTCTGGCATGGTTATTCTGGGAACACTTTGCACACTCTTGGCTCGTTCTCAGCTAAGAAAAGTACTCAGGAACAGGGAGACTCCAAACACTAGCTTGGAAAGGTGGTTCCTGAGAAACACCCGACAGCCAAACCTGCCGCAGCTCAGAGAGACAATTCCAAGGCGAAGGCAAGGATCTTCCAGGATGCTTTGGGTTAATTCTAAGGCGAGGCGCGGCGAGGCGAGGCGAGGCGCGGCAGCCTCAGCCGCGCAGGTGTGACTGAGGCGCTTGTGCCCACGCTGTCTCCGCCAGGCGCGCTCCTGCGGCTCTCCCGGCTCTCCCCCCGTAGCCTCCCCGGCATCCTGGCGGACCGGCACG